>JAOEHY010011200.1:0-73856 GCA_025447955.1 Psilopsiagon aurifrons
TCCCCCCCCCAAAAAAAAAAAAAACCAACAAACCCAAAGGTGGGTTTACAGACAACTGAAATAGTCCAGGTTTGCCTGAAATTATATTTCTATGGAAATCTGGAAAAACTCTTTCCTTGCCTTTGGGAACAGATTTCTGCTCTCTGTCCTGACCTGTGAAAGCTGGAGAGCCCTGCAGAAGTGCTTGTCCCAGAGCTTTTGGCTGAAGTCCAGCACAGAAAATTGAACTTCATCTTCCCAAATTCTACCTCTGCAGTTCTGTATATCTGCTTGGATAAAGTAGTCTTCCACTCCCTGTACAACCTAGTTTTCTGCTGTTTTAATAGCTTCAGATCAATACCACTAGTGTCCATCTTAAATGATGAGCAGAGTGACCCTTTCAGTCTCTTCCCTATTTGAACACACTGTTCTGCCGTTAGTTAGCTAATGATTTGTGAAATATTTTGTGATATACCTTGTGGTCTTTAGCTGAGCAGCCCTCTGTAAGTGTCTAATGTTACTAGTAATGGTGATATATACCAAGCCACCATTACATTTTGTCATGCATTTCTTTCATTTAAGTATGTTAAGTGGTTGAAAACTTCTGCTGCATGTTGAAACTTTCAGGTTTTGGCAGCATTAATGGAAACATACAAGCAGAGCTTCCTCTCGTAGTCTTTCCTCTGCCAGCAATTCCCGTTCACACCAGCAATCTCATCAGCTGCATGCAGGCTAAATTTTGCAGCGTACCACAGTGTACCCAGAGATCTTGATTCTCTACCCGCCCCCATCCACTCAGAGCCCACCTGAGCTTCTGCCCAGGGTTATGGGGAAAGAAAGAAGAAGATGCTTGTGTACACATAACTTTTGCCCCAGTGCAGCCCAGGGACCTGATCAGGGCTCACCCCCTTGCCTGAGGAGGAGTAAATGCTCCTGCATGCATTAACTTAACAGCAACTAGGAGCAAAACTGGCATTATTCATGCTATGCCAACTGGGAAGATTGGAGCTCTATTACAAGTGAGATCATATACACAAAGCCAGCGCAAATCTGCCACTGACTTTGGAAAAGCCTGGATATAAGGTGGTATCCTTACTACTGAGAGCTGGAATGAAAGAGATAAAGAGAAACCATTAGAAATCTACAAGCAGTAGATTACCTTGCAGCTTCAGAGTATCTCTCTAAGCACCTAAACACGGCAGCTTGGCGAAGGTGATTCCGGAAATAAGATGGGTTCAAAATAATGCTCCTTCAAAAGATAAGAGAGAGACAAGTTTAGATTTCTATTCTGTAAACTATTAAAAGCTACTAATAATCAAACTGTAAGAATAATACTGTACATACTCTATACAGGTCAACACTATGTCTTAAATTCAAATGTAGTATGAACTCTCTCTTTTAATATGAACAACTTTATTATTGAGGTTGTGTCATAAATGCAGTTTTGTTGGGGTTTTGTGTATTGTTCTAGGAAAAAAGTTCCTGTGGTAATATTCTATATTGCCTTTAGCTTGTAGGAAGCATAAGCAAAAATGCTACAGTATAACTTCATGTTAACTCCTAGCTCCACAAAAACGAGTTGCAATTGTCTGATTATCTACCTGGAAAAACTGCATATAGCATGTGTTTTAATGTTAACTTGGGAGATTCATGAAATACTTTCTGTACAAGTGATAGGTTCTATGTGGGTAGATCTTGGCATTTCTTAGACCTTTACCTTTAACAGATGCAATTCCAAGTGTAACAAATTACAGGCTTTAAGTCAATATCAGAAAGAGGTAGAAGGGTAAAAATAGCATAAGCTAAGCACTTAGACTGGCAGGCTGCATAGACTTCTGATGTGAGCAGGGGGAGGGCGAGAGTGACAGCTCCTACATCTAATTAGTTCCACTTCAAAGTGGAACCAGTGAGTGACTGGCTTCTCTGGTCAGCACTTCTCCTGGTGCTTGGAGAAAAGGTACATACAGTGTGTTGTAGGATGCCAAATTTTATATTCATTGTTACATGCATGTAGAAAATGTAGAACTTGGAACTATGCTTTCACAGACGAAGACTTGAAAAAATGCTCAGAAAACTGTATTGAGAGAAAGCATTACCCTGAGGGAACTGACCCTTTGGGAAGAAGGTGTGGGGTTAAAAAGCAGTGACAAATGAATATCATGCAACTTAAGACATTATTGGAAGAAGTGCAGACCTTAGTGACTGAGGGGCACATCTAAATACTGAACTGAAATACAGTGTATGAAACAGCATGAGATGTTAAGAATCAGTTTTTCTAACTAATTGCTCTTAGCAATAATGAAAAGATAATGCCAACTGCAAACGTGGCAGGCTGAACATGGTTCAGGTCTGAAGTTTAGACAATACTGATGGTCACCAAAACTTAATTTAACCAAAGCAACGTCATCAAAACATCAAATACTATCAGCATTTAATGATTTGACCGAAATAGTAATATCTTCCGTGGATGACAACTAGTACTTCTGCAAGCTATTTTATGAGATTATAGTTGCTGTAAACTGTAGTCAACAGCTGATAATAGTAATATTGATTTTTCCTTCCCCCTGCTCCCCAAGTTATCGGCTCTACCACAGCCAAGCAATAGCACTATGAAAGGAAAAAAATATAATACAAAAAAATCAATAATTCTCTGGTAGTTAGCAACACATTTTCTGTAAGTCTTTGAGCAGGATGTGCTGTGATAGGCTTACAATAAATATAGAACTGTGGCAGATTTTCATAGCATTAGATACTGGCTCTTTATTTTCCATCCTGAGGTGTTTTGGGGTTTTTTGGTGGGTTTTTTTTTTGGGTTTTTTTTTGTTTTTTTTTTTTTTTTTTCACTAGTCTCAAAAAGTTCAACTGCTTCTCTTGATTTATACTCTATACTGAAAAATATTGCGGCATGCCCTAATAGCTTGAGCAAACATCAGAAACCTAGCTTTGACTCCTGGCAGTTTGGTTTGATGTTGCTAGGCTGTCTGTAGCCTATATGGTGGAAATAAGTGCTGCTGTATTACTACTGTACCCACATCTTTGCTGTACTGATGCAGCTCCAGTTTACTAGCCTTTATGATGAGTCATGCTAATTCAATGCCAGGTGTGCACTAAAACTGCGCAAAGCTATCCCTTTGGCTTTTAAATCTGAATCTGTGTTTCAGGTGATTCTGGTGAAAAGAGAAAAAAACCCACAACAACCCTGAATGAGAATAGGAAGCAAAAGAATTGTACAAACAAAGGTTAAGAGGAAAACCCTAATTCCAGGAAGTTCTCCTTCAAATAGGAGCAGATGGGGGGCCCATCTGGCCAGGCAGAAATGTGCCAGGCTGTGCATAGTGAGAACAAGTCCGTGCTCCAAGATCCACCTCCAGCTATGAGCAGTCTTGATACTAGGTTGGTTTATCCTGTAATTAATTAGGAGGGATGTGTTTCAAAAAGGAGGCTTGACAGAAGAATTAGGAAGGGAAGAAGGTGGTGGACACACCAGCTACAACGCAGTCGGGACAATCTCTGTGTGCAGCAATTTGTGCCATCAGCAGAAATGCTGATCCTTTGGTCTTTTTATACATGTGCTGCCATTAGAGCTTCAGGTAGAAAAAGTTTCAACAGGAAATGTCTGAAAATGGATATTCTTATTTTGCCCAGAGAAAACTTCTAATCTGCAAAACTGCAAATAAAGTCACTACATCTGAGGATTAAAACTTGTGTTCTTGCCAGGTTTTGCTCTCATCTGTCAAATGACTAGGCTAAAGTAAACTTGAAATAGATTTTCATTTATTTTTCATCTTTGCTGTAATCCAAATACTGCCCTGTTAAAAGCCTTTCGTAAATCATTTGGTCAGTTTTTCTCAACAAAACAGTCCTTAAGTAATGCTGTATATCAGCCTCTTTTGACATTTTCATTTTTTCATCTTGACATCTTCTCTTAAAAATAATACAGTGTTTGTCCTATTATCTTTTTTTTTCAAACTGTGAGGAGGGGGAAGAAGTCATCAACTCTCTCACAATTGGAGTATGCGAATCAAAGGTGCGAGAATTAGTCTGTGGTTTTTGTTCCAAGTTTTTCTTTCAGTCTTGCTGCCTGGTGTTAAGAAAAGAGGTGTGGCAAGAAACTTGGATTGCTACATCAAAACCGGCTGTTAGAAATCACTTGGCTTCTTCTCTGAGGTGCATATCCTCTATCAAATTTCTTCCCAAATGCAACAGGGATTTAACTCTGACTGACACGAGAAAGTGCCTCTGCTACTCTCCACCACATCATTCTTGATTGGCCTTTATAGGCCAAGAAAAAGTCAATAAAGTGATTCTATAGATGAAACAAGTGTAAAAAATATGCTTCACCACTAAAGCAGATAAACTCATTTTTCTTGCTAGTACTGTGAGTAAAAGATTGTTTGTAGAAGTGCATGCAGTTATTTGAGTAGAGTAGCAGGAGCTTTTTCTTTTTCTTAGTTGTCCATGATTTTCTGTGATACAGTGTGATCTTTACAGATGCATTTCAATAGTCAATTGTAATTTACTATTGGAGGGGAATGAGGAGGTTTATCAGAAGTATAAAAATTCAGTGCTACAGCAATATGCACCTCTGCAGAGAGACATAAAGCTAGCATGGGTTTGTATAAAGGGCTGGCACATCCATGTGTCACTGGTACTGAGTACAGATGCAGTTGCTGAGGTGTTCTTCACCACAACATTAAATACAATGTCAATGCAAGTAATGTCAACTAGTATTTAGCAGAACCATATATTCAGTTGGTGTAGACCAATACAAACTTTTTATCTTCAGTGAATGCCGTTGTTCAGTACAGTTGATGATCCAGCCCCAGTATACTTGTCGATGAACCTGACGAATCCTGTGCAATTACATCAAACCTCGACTTTCTTCTTTTCCCTTGTTTCGTCTATATGGCAAGGAGCTTATTATCTGCAATGTAGTTCTAGTCTTACATCTGTTTGAGTCTGCCATATTCTGTTCTGTGATCCCAAGGGCTGGTTTAAGAGTTCAACTCTAGTAGAGGCAGTCAAATTCCTGAACCCTATGGTATCCAGGAAGCAATCTTATCATATTTTCCTGCAGTTTGTATGTGCAGCTATGATTTTATTTAAGTTTTATTTGAACACTTAATAGTGGAATGTTTGCATGTAGACAACTTTGTATTCCAAACCACTTATCCTCGCAGTGCTGTTACAGGGAACTTGGATACACAAAAACTTGCAGGCTTCTGTGCTCTATGTGAGAGTTTACCAAAGTTGTCCCAGAGGACAAGAGTGTGATAGTTTCAGTGCTAGTGGGCATTAATGAGGGCAGAAGGAGGTTGTCTGTGGTGAGGAGAGCCACCTGAAGGACATGTGAGGGAGGTAGGGCCTTTGTCCTGAGCTAGGCTTTGATTTCTTGGTGGTTGTACAGGTTCAGACACATGGGTCCATGGGGAGTTTCTTTTGCCCCTAAATGCCTGGCTGTGATGGTGGCCACCCTGCCCTGCACTTCGAGGCCTTTTTATGTTATGTGCATGCTCTGGCCCCTAAGGGAAGGAGCACCCTGCCCTCCCTGGCCTTGCCACTCTTTGTTTTAAAGAAGTGACACACAAAACTAGATAACATCTGTGTTATGCAGGAAAAAGCTGGAGGACAAAGAGGCCATGTAGAAGTAACTATAAGATCACCCATAAAGGCAAATCTGGCAGTCTTCATAATGAGTCTCTTTGATAACCTCATAAATCTATAGGAATCCCTTCTAATGTAGTTGTCATCACTGAAACAGCTGCAAACAAAGACATGAAAGCTTCTACTGAACTTAAGTGGATCAAGGAACAGGTCCAAATCTCTTTTTGCTGAAGGATACCTGACTTGTCTGTGTGCAGTTGGATTTTTTTTGTACAACCAATTAGAAGTAAAATGTAGTTGTGGCATCTGCTTTCAAGGACCTCCGGTGCACTGAAGAAACCATCTCATGCAGTTTTCGTATCTAAACAGACAGGATGGGAGGAAGTGTGGGTTCCCAAAAAGGGTTTCACACAACGCCTTTTCTCTGTCAGTAAAGTGAAATATAACTGTCATACTAAAAGGTTTTGCAGCAGCAATTTGCTTTGAATTGCAAGCATAAGATAAATGTGCTATACAGGTCTTGATTCCTCAGCTGTGAAGGTGGTAAAAAGGAGAATGCTCTTCAATCCAGAAAAAAGATATTTAGAAAGATCTTGTCTCAAGCTCCCAAAACATCTTAATACAAGTGGAGATACCCTGCATTTCCCATCTTGTGTGCACAGTGCACTGCCCACTCACTTTCCAGCTGTACAAGTAGCACTGTCTTTGCCACCAAGCCATCTGATTCCATAAAATGATTCCATCTGATTCTGATAAAGTGTTGCCAGGCTATTTCCTCTGTATTTCATCCAGAGCTTTTCTTCCCTTTCTCCCCTTTACCCCCACCAAATATGCCTTTCCATAATAGGTTCTCACCAGACATTGTGTAGATAAATGTTTTTGCAATACAGCATCATTAAAGTTAAAGGAGGAATATAGCCTTTGATCTCAGTGGAGGAAGTCTCAGCCCATAAAATAGGAACTATGTTGCTGGTATACCAACCTGGAAATAATGTGTGATTCAGAGTTGAGAATCAGAATTCAGAGAAAATGTTTCTCATTTAAAAAGTAATGAAAAGTTGAAGTACAGGGAAATATTTGAAATGCTGCATGGGAAGGAATTATTTTTTTAAGAGTACTTCTGCTTTATATTACTAACAGCATCTCAATGGAATAGGTTTGTATTAATAATATCTCATCTATTATGTATATTGCAATATGCCTAACAGAATTGCTGAAGTAATTAGGTGCTGCTAATTCTTCTCTTTCTTCACTTTTCTGAGAAGGTAAGAGATTATGAGAGTAGTTTAGAGCAAAGTATACCTTACACTATAGACTTCCCACAGATTAGCAACATCAGCCATTATGCTTCACCTTTTTCTACTCCTACCTAAAAGTCTATGCTGCTCTTGAGCTTCTCTTCTATTCTATCTCAATTTTAATACCCTCTGACTGCACTGTATCACAGCATCATTGCATTATTTATTTTTGTTTATTTAATACTTCACTAGAACCCTATTCTTCAACTTATTTTAATATAGTCCTACTTTAAAGGTGCAAAATAAGGAAGCTAGGGAATGAAGAAGTAGCTGAATATTGAATTTTTATTCTGAAAATTCTGAGTTAATCTGGATTGAGGAGTCCTGATTTATCCTATCTCTAATAAACTGACCAAGTTTTGAGATACCTTTTTTCCTACTGATATTGCATAAAGCTTGATCATTAATAATTATTTTAAACCTTTTCAAGTGTTTGAACAGTCACAGGGAAAAATGCAAAGGATTTAGAAACAAATTTGTGAGGCTTCAGCTGTTTTAGACTTTTTTATTTTTTCCCCCCTCACTGTGCCTCCAGAAGAGATTCCCTCTGTTAAGTCATCACTAAAGCAATCGTGTACTACTTAACACAGGTGCTATTTTCTACTCCATGTGTCTCCCTGTGAATTCTGAAAAGGCATTAGAGAGCCCTGCCTTCCACTGAACACATAAAAAGGCATAGCAGAAAAAGCTTTACAGATTTATTACATTCTCTATACATTGACTTTCTGGGAGGGAAGGAGAGAATTGGCAGCAAGTCATGCTGCAAAGCAGAGTCTGCAAGGACCCAGGAAAATCTTTTCTAACCCCCAAAAGATTTTGAGCAGCTCTGTACAGGATTCCTCATTATCATGAGCATATTATTCAGGCATTACTTAGAGATAATGTTAAAGAAACATGCCACAATGTCTGATTCATCTTCTGCCTCCCAGCTCTTACATCCACAATCTCCATGTTGAGGGAAGGAGGGCAAGGAGTCAAGCCCAGGGGTGCTCTGGGAGGAGGCAAGTTTTAAGGATCCTTCCAATGGCACTTCCCATCAGCAGATATGGGTTTCCCATGGCATGATGGCAATCCCATTGGGAAGAGGTATGACTCTTCACTTCTGGTGGACAACCTTTTTCCCTGCTCAGTAGATGATTTCCAGAGGAGTCCTATGCACCAGCAGCTATCCTACAGCCGGGCAGGGAGTAATCAAAAGTGGGCAGGACTTCAACAAAATGTTTATTGTCACTTGCTGCTGGGTAGGTGACATTAACCTCTCCCACATTTTCTGGTGCTTGATCCATGCACAGGATCTCTGTGAACAGCAGTCTGTTTAGGCAAGTAGATCAAGTTCTGTCTGTCATTCTTGAAATAGTGTGCAAGGACATGGAACTGTTGGAACAAGTGCAGAGGAGGGCCACAAATATGATCAGGAGGCTGGAGCACTTCCCATATGAAGATAGGCTGAGTAAGTTGGGTCTGTTCAGCCTGGAGAAGAGAAGGCTGAGTGGAGACCTCATAGCAGCCTTCCAGTATCTGAAGGGCGCCTATAAGGATGCTGGGGAGGGACACTTCATTAGGGACTGTAGTGATAGGACAAGGGGTAATGGGTTCAAAGTTCAACAGGGGAAGTTTAGATTGGATATGAGGAAGAAATTCTTTACTGTAAGGGTGGTGAGGCACTGGAATGGGTTGCCCAGGGCAGTTGTGAATGTTCCATCCCTGGTATTGTTCAAGGCCGGGTTGGACATAGCCTTGGGTGATATGGTTTAGTGTGAGGTGTCCCTGACCATGGCAGGAGGGTTGGAACTAGATGTTCTTAAGGTCCTTTCCAACCCTAACTATTCTATGATTCTATTCTATTCTTTGTTTCAGCTTGCCTGGAGGAAAAAAGCAAAATAAATAATGAAACTGTAAGAGGATATGTAGTCTCGTCAAGGAAGTAATGTTTATCATGTTTTGAAGGATTGTCCATCTTCAGTTGTCCTGGAGTTCAGCATGACTCTCCAATTTCAAACAAAATTGAATCCTAACTGTTGCTAAGCGGTGTGCATGATACTCCATGGGTTGTTCTTCACATGTGTCTACAGCTTTGTGGATTTCTCTTTTGGGCCTGGCCCTCTGAAGAATGGACGTAACTGGGGACTGCTCTGCTGAAATGCCATGCTCTGCTTTGAGATTGTTTTCGTTTGGGGCAGAAATTTAACCACTGATATTATGAAGCTGAGCAGCGTAAGGCCTAAGTACTAATCTGAGGTTTCTTACTCAGTTCATGACTTCTTGGACCTTCACTGTTTTGCCATCTGCTATAATTGAAAATTGCCTTCTGTAACCAAAGGGAAAATCTAATTTCCCAGCAAGCCATATGGGGTTATTAAGATCATTAGACCCTGCTATGCCATAATGCCTGGGCCAAAAGGACCACAGGGCATGTAAATTTTGTGTGGTTCATTTTATAGCCTCAGACTGCAAGTTAGGAATTATTTTGATGGCTATCTCATGATGAAAATTGGTGGTCAAGTAGGTTACTGCAGACGTTGCCTGGTGAGGTCAATCCATGGTTTGTTCAGAGCTGTGATGGATGAGAGTGCTTGATCGCAAAGGGTAAAATCTTTTGTTATCAGCCTGACAAATGATCAGAACCCAGACAGTGTCCTCAGTTGTGCCAGTGATGCTAAAGGCAGCCTTAAATTTTGATATTAAGAAACCAGAGAATACAATTCCCAGTTTTCAGGAAGGATTGGCTTCTTATACAGGATCTAAGGCTGATGATATAAATTGTACTCCCTTTCATTTCTTAAGAATGGGAAAGCTATTCCCCTGTAAATGCCTGTTCTTGAATACTTTAAAACAAAGTTGCTGGAATTTGTCTCTATTTCTCTAGTTGAGATGTTTTATAAGATTTCTTCCTAAAAAAACCCACTTCTATATATTTGATTCAACTACGTGTGAGAATATTAAAGCTGATTTTGGCTACTAAGACTTCAGAAATGAATTAAGGAACTGTGAAATTTACATGAAATTAAAGAAAGAATATTTCAGTAAATGCAAATAAATGCAGAAATGAATATTTTAATTTGGATTCATGATTAATGCTGAAGGATTACCAGCAAGCCACTACAACGGGGTGATGACATAAAAACTCAATGGGAATAAAAATTCTGTATACAGCAGTTAACTGATAGCAGTAAGCTATTTTTTAATAGGCAAGCATACAGTAATTTATTTGATCTTCTTTAAAAATATAGCAATTGATTGTATTTAAAGTTTTGTCTTTCTGTTAATTGTGTCTCAGAATATTTTTTTTTTTTACTGATATATTATTGTACCAGTTGCTGCATTTTTCAGTGTGACAACTATGGTCTGCAGGTTTATTCCCATTCTGGAAGTTATTAAATGAATTGCATTGAAAATGGGAATAACTGGTTGCCACTTTTCTTTGTGCTATGTTAAGAGAATTAAGAACAAATTATTGTAATTGCTGATAAGAAAAAGTGAAGAATTTTCCCCTTTTCAGTTTTCTAGTAATCTCAGTCTGACTGCATGTATCTTTTTTGTAGGTCATGTGTTTCTGTTTCAGACAACTGAAACCAAAGCATGTCTGAATTGGCTTTAGTTTCTGTAGCACCAGGTCAATATATTCTACTACCTTGAAACCAAGATAATTTAAAGGAAGTAAAGTATTTCCTGTTCCAGTTATAATGTCCAAATGCTTTCTTATTTTAGTGTTCTTGGTAATCCCAGTCGGAATAAGAGAGTGATTTTTCTAAAAGCTGGGATTCCAGTCAAATTTATATATACATTTTCTTTCCTAACATGGTCTTTGAGAAGCCATGAAAAAATGTGTTTGATTTTTAGTTTGTGTGAGGAGTGCATTTTATGGATTTTTGTGGTGATTTTTTATTTGTTTTTGTTTTTATAAAGGGACTCATAGAATGGTTTGGGTTGGAAAGGACCTTATGATCATCTAGTTCCAACCCCCCTGCCACGGTCAGGAATCTCAGTCTTCCTCTTCCCCATTTCCTATGCTTTGGCTAATCTAACAGAATACTCCACCTGAAAGGAGTCATTGCTAAATGTGTGCCCTGGGAGCGCACCTAATGTTCTCTAACCTCTCCTGGGTATTCAAGCTGCCAACCCAGAAAGGTACTTGGAACTAGTCTGAAGGATGAATCTCCCCAGTATGTATAAGCTCCAGGTAGGTATAGCTTTACAGACAAAAAAATCCTGTGGAAAAGGGTGGGGAGGAGTGCGAATGGGAGATGTCATTAAGTCAGGATTCTCAGACTTCCCATGACTTTAGCATGTAGCTAAATGAACCTGCTACCATGGTAGCATTGCATTTCTATACCAACACATTATTTTTCACCACTGTCTTCCGTGCATCAAGCATAAGTATGTGCCTTCTCTTTGTTGTAATGACTCTCTTGTAGTTCCATTCATTTGAAATGATTGTATGGAAAAAATCCTCGCTCTGCACTAATTGCAGTATCCATCTTAATGCATCTCATCCAAAGGAAAAAAAAAATAAAATGAACAGAGACCTCAGAAATGAAGTGTTGCTGGCAGGACATGCATGTACTTAACAGAAACTATCCTTATGCCTGAATGCTAATTAAGGGCAGCAGAAGCCCAGCAAAATCCGAACTCATCTGAAACTAATGGGAATTTCATCTCCACCATGTACAAGTTTTTTTTTCTGTCTTCTTTATGCATTGCTGGTGGTGCTGGTCATGTGGATCACAAGTAAGCCTATGAGGAATTGCATATTGAAAATAATTTGAAGCTATCCCTGACCTAATCTGGCTTGAAGAAGATCAAGAGCTCATAATATCATTACTGTCATATGAGGCTAAGAATATTTATATTTGTCTAGCTGCTGTCTTAAGGGTGCCCTGAACTGTCTGACTTGCCTGCAAAACCTTACCTTATGCATTATCAAAGCAGTTAAATGTATACAGGGCTATTGTGGCTTAATGTCTCAGATGTTGTGTTGGTCTACACTAAGTATCAGTATCATGTATAACTTGTGTTTTGTTGCTTCCTCTTTTCTCATTATAGACTCTTTCTTCCTGCACAGGTTTAATTTATGGTCTTTTGTTTATTTTTTTATTTCTGTCTTAGCAGTGTATCTAATCAATATTTATTTATTTTTACCTGTATGAATGGTTGAGAGCTTCAACAGGCTTCCTCTGTTTTAGGTAGCAGATTACAAGCTTTGTCTCAATAAAACTGGCGATACTAGAAAGATCTTCTGGAGGTGACTCAAAGGGATTGTCTATAGCAGCACCTTTACTGAAAAGCTGTACAAGAAACAAAAACATTATTTACTAATATTATAATATACCTTTTGTTAGGTAGAAATGCTTTTTGTAACTGATTGAGTAGATGGAATTCCAAGTAAAATATACCCTGACTTCAATCAAAGCTAGCACTATAAAACCCAGTGCAAATACATGTGAATATAATATAAAATGCAGTGTCATATTCCTGGAAGGGATAGTCAAGAGAGCAGAAAATAAACTAAAAGTTAAAAAGCACTGTTAGGAAAGAAGATATATTTTTCCCCATTTTAAAAAAATAGAGGCTCAACTTCAGGGTACCATAATCCATGGCTGTCTTCAGGAGTTTGAAGGAGTTATTTCAGTAACTCAGTGATGAACTCTGCCTTAGGCTCCGCTGCCTTTGTCCCGTGTGTAGGAAAGCAGGGTGTGATACAAGGCAAGGAAACCAGCAACCCTGCCCTCATTTCATGGGAGGGCTTTTCCTTTCAAAAGACTACTATAGAAAGTAAAAAAGATGAGATCAACCATCTTTCCTGTTGTCTTGATCCACATAGAATTTAGCAGAGAGAAACATCATATTTTCTCTTTAAAAAAAAAAAAAAAAATCTTTCTCTGGTAAATCACCTGCTGTTCATCACAGCCAGTGACTTTATCAGTAAACAATGTTTGATTTAAGAATGTGCATCTTTAGAATTAGATAACCCATGATTCCTTAAAGTTTTGGAGAGTCCTCGGTGCTAGCAGAGCTGCAGTACTGGGTAGGACCTCCTTCAGTCCTGAAATCTTTGTTTTATTAATCTACCTGATTTAGTAATGCCCAAGAGTAGTAAAAATTAGATTTTACCTCTTAAGGAAAGTAACTGTAAGCAAACAGATGAAGTGTAAGATCCTTGTCTTTAAGTAGAATAACCATATAGGGCTACTAATGAAAATGCAATTGAACGTCCCTTGCTTGGATGAACATCCTTAACAGGATTGTGTAGTGTGCAGTGATTTCATCTAAGTGACTTCACTGCGAGTCAGCTTTAAAAGTAGGTCTGTAATGAAGATTGACAAATTAATACTTATCTAGGCCATATGCTTAAAATCTTGGATCACACTCAGAGCAGTGTTGTGGATGCTTATGGCACTGATAATACAACTGCAGCCTGATGTGGATGAATGTAGCCTCTACTTTAAATGGGGTATAACCAAGGGACTCTTGCTTAAGCCCAGTTTTGCCAGCTTCACATCACTAATGAGTTTAGTTATAGTAATTAGTTTCTTGTGCCTACACAGTTAAAATCCAGTGGTTGATCTGTAGGACATGCAATATCAACTCAGCAGTTGAGATCCCTTTAGAAGATTAAATCTGTCCAGAAAAGAAAGCTCTCCCATGTATGCATCTTTCTTCCTGCTTGTGATTCTTAAAGGCAAGAAGGATTATAGACTCACATCCACACTTAGCGTCTACAAAGCTATCCCTATCTTTAAGTTTTTTGGGCACTGGCTGGAGATCAACTCAATTCTTAAGAGGCAACAAAGGTCATTTCTGGAAGAATCCCCCTAGCTCAGGGGTGCTAAATATTTTTTTGTTTCACATCCCTTCTCCACAGAGCGAAGTTACAGGGTATATATAATAACACCCATGCATTTAAGATTTTCTATCATCTTGTTATCAGTAGAAGTTATAAATCAGCAAATTTATCACTTATAACTTTGCTCGTGGTACTGTATATATCTGCTGAAGTGTCTCTATGGATAAGACATGCTATATGTACCTAAAAGACCCAGAGAATTATGTTCACATCAGTGAACATAAAAGTATCATCAGGTTTTTCTGTAGTAACACTTTTCAGCTGAATTGGCCATGCTGTGACCTCTATTAAATTTATGGGAATAAAAGATATCAGGCTACTCCCTGGACTTTCAGGTTCTTGAATGATTGTGAGAAGAAAAAATCATTTAGGACTACCTTCAGTATAAAGTGCTGCAATTCAGTTTCCTTGAGTCTTACTGCTGATATGAAGAGTTATGTTTAGACCTGTATAACCCCTCAGTTATCTTTGACAAAAACCAAGACATGAGTCTCTGTAAACCATACCTGAACAGGTAAGGATTCAGAAAATATATTTAAATACAGTGAAGATTGGGTTCTGTCAGGTCTCCTCTAAGACATCTCAGAGTAAGAGGTCAAAGAAATTAATAGTAACTAAATCTTTAATCTCTCAAAATCAGAGTAATATTTTTAAAGGGATATGCCTGAGTTTGGGACATCCTATATCTAAGTTGTATACTTTTGTGTCCCAAACTCTCCTAATTTTTGTGTAGCATTTCTGCAGTGGGTCAATGCAACTCTCCTAATTTTTGTGTAGCATTTCTGCAGTGGGTCAATGCATTTGGGAGAGAATTTTCCACACTGGTTCCATATAAACAGCAGAAACATGCACCAAACATCAGAACCAACTTAATTATACAGAAATTGCTCCTTATGTACTAAGCGAGGAAAGTTATAAATACACATAATAGCCCTAGTGTCTGGTATTGGTGCACAGTAAGATGCACAATTACATGTACTGCTTTGGGAGCAATAGAGTCCCCACTGGAAAAGGTTTTAATCAGGTGAATGATCTTAGCGCGGCCTGAAAAGCACATCATTGTTTTCCAAGCTCTGATGGAGGATAAATATTTTGTGTGTGGTTTATCACCCTTTACTGTATTTTGCTGGCCTTTCTGATAAAATCATTTGGCTACACAGTAGGAGAAGGATCACTTCCTTGTGTTGGCCTTTCTAGCACTAAGTACGAAGTCCAAGGGAGTATTTCTGGGGGTGTGAGGCAAAGACAGTCCCAAAAAGCACCTGAGCAAGCTGATTAGGAGAAACGCCCAAGGGAGGAGTTAGGGAGGAAAGAGACAGTGAGCTGAGATTTTCAGCATGGGAGGGGATGTGAAGAAGAGTTGTAGAAAGACTCACATCGGAGTTTCAAAGGGAAAGAGGAAAAGGAAAATTTCCTAGGAATCCAAAGGAGCCTCTGTAGCTGCAGATTGTCGTAACTTTAGAAAACCCAGCTGGACTGAGAGAAAGGGAAGAAGAAAGGCTGTGCCATGCACAGACATAATGAGCAGGGAGGAGATTTGATTGCAATTTTCATGTTTCACCTAGCACAACGGAGTTTTATTTATCTTGCTGCAGTCTGCAGTCCAATAGCACCAATTTTGAAGATCAAAAGGGCTGTGGTGTTTTTGGAATGCTTTAAGTAAAAGCAGCTCCCTCTCACTCCTCTGAATACCTTATGGTCTTGTCACAAGGACATTCAAATATAGCTGTTGGCTTGGAGAGGCAGTTGCTTTTTGTACTGTTGAGGGTGTTTGGTTATTTTATTCTTTTCCCCAGAGCTATGTGAGAATTGTATTTTAATTCCAAACTGGGAAATTTGGGGTACATCTTGCCTAAAACTTTAGTGAGCTTTTGGTCTGCAGGAATCTAGCCAATATCTTAAAGGTTATAGAGGCTTTAAAATTGAAGCAAATCATTTAAACATTTGAAGCTTTACAGCCAATCTGGGGTTGAAAACTTGTAACGTGCCAGTTTATGTCTTTTACCATAGCTAGCACATGTAACAGTATTTTTTTCTTTCAGGCTTAGTTTACCTGAGAGTGCCCCTGCCAGTAGATACAAGTGTTTTTCCAGAAATAACATTTAATTTTAAAAATCTTGCCAAAAAAGATTTATATTTTAATGGAGGCCCTTGTTACAACTGAAGGCTATCAAGCAGGTTTTGTGAGCATGCATCCTTTAGAAGACTACTGAGTTATCCCATTCAAAGATTTATCAAGTATATAAATGAAACGTAAGTAATGAAAGCGTCATGGGCAATTTTTGTATTAAGGGTGAGCTGACACTATGTTGTATTTTCACTGATAAAGGAGGCTTCTCTTGCAGTGTGTAGGGCCCTATAAATATTGCTGAAACCACAGTCATATAAATGCTTGTGATCAAGTACTTTATCAAAGGTCACAGAATGAGTCTGTGATACCATGAACTTAGTATAGATTTTTTTGTGGTATTAAGGCTTGGCAGTAGCAAGCAAGGAAATTTTATGAGTAAAGACCTCCAGGCATTACCTAACAAGGAAGAGAGGAAAATATCCCCCCCAGGACCAACCATGGCTTTGGTAAAAGACCAGTGGAAATGTTGATGATTAAGGTAGCTCTCTAGTTAGCACGTGTGTAATTTAGCAAAGTAAGATTAGAGCTCTGGTGATCTGTACCTTGGCACTTGGGAACTGTTTTCTCTGAAAACCAGATGAAAGGTTCAGTTGTAAGAAACTGGCAATGGTAACAGTTTACTGATCACTATTATAGGTTTGGCTTATGCCAAATTCAGGAATACAGTTTGCTTTAAAGATGCCCAATAGATGTCCATCTATTTGTGCAGTTATAGATACATATTTTAAGACCAATTTAGCTTAGGAAAACAAGTAAATTTGGTCAAATAGTGTGTGGCATTAAGATTCATTGGCAAATTCCATGAGATTCACTCATGGTTTCCTCTGTCAGACGAAAGGGCTGAGTTACTTTGAATACAGCAATAACCTGCTAGCCTTGCCGAGTTGATTGCATTGCCTTTTTTCTGTTTTGGTTTTTTTTTTTCTTTTTTTTCTTTGTTAACAGAGGAATGTTTAATCATGCCTCTCTTTTAAAGATAAAGGCGGTTTTCCCTGCAGTGATTTTTAGAGTGGCTAATCAGAGAGACAAACCTGAAAAGGCAAAAAGTATTTAATTAGTGCCTTTTTTTCTGACTGGCCAACAGTCCTAACCAGATGCCTTCACTTCAGATCCATCCAAGTAATCAGCCTGGTAATGTCGCCGCGTTGCACATCAGGCACCTGGCAAGTTGAACAGTAACTGCATCCCAGGAAATGTCTGCTAAGGAAGGCTACTTCTGAAAATTACTTTCAAAATCTGATAGCAGGCGTCACACATTGCTGAAAATAAACTGCTTTTTGTATATTGTACTGTAATCGAGTCTTTACAACTATTAGGCACTATCAAAAATACTGCAGGAAACCAGGGTAACAAAGAAACAGTTAATGGCAGTTTTGTCTCAGTGGAGAGACAAAAAGAAAAAGCATGGGGGAGAGTGAGAGGATTTTCCCTCAATGACATGATTTCATGCTGTGTGACTTTCCAGCTCTATTCAAAGTCGTACTGACACATCTTGGTATACAATTTCAGTCAGCAGAGGAGGAATTGTATATAAACCTCCTGTCTTTATTAATGAGATTTGTGTAAATAACTTGCAAGAAAACGTATTGAAAATATATAATTCACTACTAAATATGAATGCAGTCGTCAGGTGAGAAGAATTAAATTCACAAGGCTTCCTACAATATGCTATGCAATGGGTTATTCAAATAATATGTATGTTTGGTATTTTTGGCATATTAGCTACTCTGTATAGAGTTAGCACTGGATGCTGTAATAATGTGCGTGCAGGACACATTTGCTATCTTGGGCGCATTGCTAGTTGCACAATACTGACTGAAAGCCAAATATACCTGAGTTGTCCTGCATTATGAGAAATGTTCCCCATTTCTGTTGAGAAAACCAGTTTACCAGAAAAGTATGGATCTGGTGAGTGGTGACTTTACCAGATGAACTTAATAGGCTGCTTGCCCTCACCGTGGCATCTGGTGGGGTGGAATTGATCCTGCTCTCCCGATATTTTCATCAGGTTTATCTTGAGTTCTGTCTATGCCTATGCTTAAATTCCTTCTTTGGCTACAACCAGCCATTTAGCATGAACCAGAGGTACATGGAAGGGATTTTTTTACCAGGTAGGGCAAACTGTTAGAGAAATTCAAACCTAAATTTTACGTTCCTCAAAGGCTGACATGTTTTGTACGTCTGTCACTATTTTGGCCCTTTTTGGAAATAAGAACTCTCTGCAAAAATGAGATTTTTGAGTGCCCACCAAATTTGGAGGATATAACATTTTAGTTTGTGCTCATTTCTAGTCGAATGCTGCTTTTTAAAATAATCTTGATGTGAATCTTTCTCTCCCATAGAAGCTAACGATGTTCCCTGCAGTATTGCTAAGCCTAAATCATTCCTATTTATTGGCCCAACTTCAGATTAAAGGTTTTATCTCCCCTCAGTGCAAACTTAGGGGTCTGTCTCATATTGTAAATAATTTGCTTCAGAAGTATTACATCAGGAGCAAAGGCTTTAGAAAAATATCATCCATTTGACTTCAGCTTAATCTGTGTGATGCACTATAAATCTGTCCCTCTTATGATCAATCCTAATTTTATTGAGTGTTTCCATTATCAGTACTGCCTGCTGGGGTAAAAGAAGTAGTCACAGAAGCAAAAACATCCCAACCAACAAAAAAATCCCATCACCCCCCGAAAAAAACCCCAAACCCACTCCAAAAATACAACCCCAAAGTGCTATAATGAAACATATATTGTGGAATCAATTTACATTAGTTTCTGAGGAACTTTATATTTTGTACAGCACACTGAAATGTGTTTTATAGATTGTATTTGTAATACGAAATTTGTCAGTCCTTCACTGTGAGCTCATCCAAGATCAAACTGAGGATGAAGTAAATACTTCATGTGAGCTATTCCTCTTGTTGATAGGTCAAGGGATAATGGATTTTAACTTACACAGGGGAAGTTCAGGCTAGGTATAAAGAAGTTCTTTACTGTGAGGGTAGTGAGGCACTGGACGAGGTTGCCCAAAGAACTGGTAAATGCTCCATCCCTGGCAGTGTTCAAGGCCAGGTTGGACAGAGCCTTGGGTGACATGGTCGAGGGTGAGGAGTCCCTGCCTGTGGCAAGGGGGATGGAATTAGATGATCTTAAGGTCCTTTGCAGCCCTAACCATTCTATGATTCTATGAAAACCAAGCAATCAGAAGTCAAAACTGACTGATTACCGGTCAAAACCGGTACCTCTTGAGAGTATTATAGTTCAAAATGCCTATTCATCTTTGAAGCAGGAGCATCAGTCTGTTGATAGTGTTGACAGGAGGAGCTGGCCAAAATGGATGTTTTTTCGGAGGCAACTGTCAGCTGGTGTGATGTGACTATAGTGTAGCAAGATTTTGAGAGCTGTCGTGATTGCTTGGAAAAAGCAATATAATTTCAGGCCAACTAATTTAATCCCCTTGATGCCAAGAGATTTGCTCCTGCTAAGTCCAAACACAGAGCTATCTCACCAGCTCTTTTATTAAGGCAAACTATGTGAAAGGTTCACTCCATTTTGATGGACAGGATTATTAGGGAAAAGTAATAATATGCTGAAGTCTTATTTTCATGCTGTTTCTGGATATGTCATTAAAACTAGCTGCAAGGCCACCTCTCCCTTCTCTCCCACCTCAGGATGGTCTGGATTTGGCAAAATCCAACAAGAATCCTCTCAACAGTATTGTCAGCATTAGAAACACAGCACATATTCATGCCTCAGGAATAAACAGAAATAAAGCTCTTCCCTAAAGTAGCCTAACCAGAATTCATTCCCCCCTACTTTTTATTGTTTGGTTCACCTCTGTTAAAGCTTTTCAGCATTTATATTCATTTTACACTGTCAAAAGCTGAACAGGAGTAAGATAACAAATGGTTCTGGTAGCAGCTGTCACCACCTACTGTCTGTGTATGCCTGTGTGAATCTCTAAATGGAAATAAAGTACTTTAATAACACACTTTCTCTAAACTGTCCTCATGGATAAAGTTGCTCTCAAATCAGTCCATGAACACTTTCCAATTCGGTGCCCACTTCAGCCTGTGTCTTTATGCAGTCTGTGTAGGTATGCAGTTGTATGATTTAAAGACATTTCACCAAGAAAATAATTTAACAGAGCACCTTCTATGACTGCTGCTTTCTTGAATTAGCTTCTTTTGATGATTGAACCTTCTCCAAACTTGCCTAATTTTCTTACTATAAATTAAGCCAATTGTCCATCACATTCTTGTGCTGTGTTTGCTCTAGCCGGGGAGCACCCAGAGCCACAAATTAAACATGAATTGCTCTTCCTTCATGTCCTTCCAGGAGCAGGTGGCAGCTGGGAGGATAAATGTTTCCAATTTCTTAGGGCCCTTGAGCATAACGGAAACTCCATTTTGAGGCAGGCAGGCACATAGAGGGAGGTGAGGTAGCGTCGCACCTTTGTGTTTATCTGTCATTGGGTGCCACAATGCCTGCAATACATGGGGGGAGCTGTAGGGTTTAAATAGCTAAATAATTTTAGCTGCCCAGCTTTCAGAGAAGCCCCTTGTGGATCCAGCTGGCAGTGACATGCCCTGAGCCCTGATGTTAACTCGGAGTAGAAATCTGAGCCTGTGTCTTTCAGGACGGGCTACTGCCTCCCTCAGGACTGCCCGGGGTCTTTTTTTGTTTTGTTTAAATTTTTGAAATTTATTTATTTACTTTTTTCCCACTCCTCTCTCCTTTCTTTCTGATGTTACCTGCTGAGGAATCTACCACATGGACCTTGTCTCCATTTCTCAGTGAATGACCTAAACATGTACAGACTATATTTTACAATGAGGCTTTTGATTGTAAGTGACAAGGAGTGGATGATTATTTTAAATCAAATATACTGCTTAATACTTGCAAAATATGGAGAAAATATTTGGTGCTTTTGAGCACTTGTCACTTCCAGGTAAATAATTTAATAACATGTGAGGAACCTAATTAGAGTTAATTAGAAATTGACTGATCTGCTTTGGCACCGCAATTATCGGAAAATATGGCCTGTCCTTTCTGGAATAGGAATTTTGCTCTTGTACATGCATATGAGTAAGGAAGTATATTGTTTTATGGTCAACATGTAGTATTCTTTGAGGAAAAAAAGTACTTTATAAGCCAGTATGTAGCAGCTGATCAGGCAAGAAGAGAGGGGGCAAGAACCCTTATAGAGAAATAGCTGTGCAGTTCCTCAGCTTAATTTAATGGTGATGGGCATGCTGGAAATGTCTAGAAGATGAATAAATTCATATTCAGTGATCAAAAAATGGGAGCATGTCCAAATGGATCATTATAACAGATTCCTACTCTATTCCACAAGCCAGATTTGAGCCATCTGTATAAGCTTCACAATCCTGGTCTGAAATCTTCTGCAGCCATAAAAGACAATCAGTAGTGTGTGTGTGTGTGTGTGTTTAAGTCAATTTCTTGGCTTTGCAGCCTAAAAATGTAATGATGGGATTATAGGGAGAGAAAAAAGTTAGAGTTTTTTTGTTTGGGTTTTTTTTTTTTTTTTTAAGAAAGTTAAATGCAGATTTCGGAAACTACTTTGTTATTTGATGGTAAAAGAATATTTATACAGAGAAAAGTCAGTATCTTGTATTCAGGCTTTGGGGAAATAGTGACTGTTATCTTCGATGTTCTCTGTCCAAGACATAGTGTACTCCCAAGAAGTTTCTAGAAGATCTGTGCTGTTGGTAAGGGTAGATAATTTGAGTCTGATTTTTAGCTCCAGAAAGTTGCTAAAATAAATGTTTAGCCTTTCACATGAGGCTTTCCCTTGAGGACTTTCATTGTGTTGTATCTAGTTCTTGTACAGCTGTTGGTGAGAGAGGTTAGGGAAAACTCCAGTAAGTCCCATCATATGCCTTGTTCATTCCAAATGGTCCAGAATTTCATGTTCCATGAAGCAAGGTGTTACACATTGCTATACATTGATAGCATCTTGACCTCAAGATCCACTTGCAAAAAGAGGCAATGTTGGAGGAGGGAGGGTGGGCAGAAATGTGGCTGTGCCCTAGTCTTTCTGCAGCAGCTAGCACTGATCCAATGGTCACAACAGGGAGCACATCCAAAGACCTTAATCCTACAGTGCTCCCAGGAATGCCCTTGCAGCAATGACTCAAAGAAAGCCACTTGTGCTTTTCTCATGTGCTTTGCCAGTGGATACACTGCTTAAGATGTACCTCTTTTCACACAGGTGAAAAATAGGAAATACTCATTTTTTTGCTTCTTGCATGATGAAACTGATGGAAGGCTTGGTTGAGCCATGCTGCCTAACTCTGTACTGGTATGTAATTACGTCCACAAGGCACAAGTGCCACAGCTGCTTTCAAAATATTTGCTTTTTGCAGGTATTGTTGCATGGAAGGCGGTGTTGCACAGGAAAGGTTAATCTAAAAACTCAAGGTGTGCAAAAAAAAAAAAAAAGGCACTAATGTTTAGCTCCCTGCCATAGGAACAATGCCCATAATAGCCATCTGTGGAAAATGGAGGTATTCCAGCTTATGGAAGGCACCACAACAGCACTCTTGTAAATTAATCACATGCTGTTTGAGGCCTTCGCCTTACTTATGGGATTCATTTCATGTCTCAGATATTCTACACCAAAAGCTGTGTGCCAGGATACTGGGGACTTCTTTCTGTGCACCACAGTCATGAACTCTTCTCATTTATTTTTTAATCACAGGGGAGGATTATTTTCAGAACAATAGGGTCTGAAATTTAAATTTGTGCCAGTTTTAAACAGGCTGGTGTTTCTGAGGTCTTTTACACTCTCTGGTATTAGGAGATTAGTTTGAGACAAGATCTTTCAATCCTCATAAAGGTTTAATGTTATTTTGTAGCTAAGCTGTTAATAATTGGCTAGAGATTTTATAGATACACGTATATGGTTTCCACTGAGGGTTTAAGCTAGAGAGTGATTTCTCATACCCTTCATATCCTACTCCAGATGTTCAAGTCCTATTCCCCTATGTTCCAACAGATGGATGCCGAAAATCTAGGGAAATTTAGTGTTTCACAATGTAGTATGTATAATATACTGTATTATTGAGCTAGGAAGTAGAAAAGCAAAGACTATTGCCCCAATTTCCACAGCTGTTTTCCTCAGTAGCGACAAAAAGGTATTAATTCCTTATGCTCTAAAGGTGAGAGTTCTCCAAGGGAGCATTATTTTTTCCTCTCCCAGGCCAACTGTAATGCAGCTGACTAATGCTAAGTCCCTCCTGATTAATTTAATGGTAACTAAATAGTGCAGAAATAGTAAGAAGCCGCCAGTTCTCCTGATAACCTTTCCTTCCTGATGTCTGTGGTAATCAGCAGCACGCTGTCCAACCTATAAAAGTCTCTAAATTGAACAAGCATTTCCATTTTCCATTCTGATTAATAATTTTTAAATCCAATAATTTCAGTGCTAGACTTTTTCATGCCTGTTATTTGCGTATCTGAAAAATGATACAATATCAAAAATGATAATGCAACATAGATATATAGATGGACCTAGAGAAGAAATTTTGACTTAAAGAAGAGCCAAATGTATGATGTCTGCAGTATGTAAGGTAGCACTATTTTGTGGTATTATTCAAATTTAATGCTGTGCACATGCTTTTCTGTATCAAGATCTCTTACTCAAAATGTTGCAATGTTGGGCTAAAGACTTCAATACTTAATTTCCTTAAATCTGAAAAAGTCTATAAATTACTGTAAATGGAAACCGTGGCTTTGACCTTTGAGCTTATTGCATCATATCACACATCTCTTCACTCATATGAAATGCAGAGGAATTTTTGTTTATTTCTCCAAAAAGCAATGGGCAAATCCACCACAGTTCCAGTCTTGGCAGCTTAAGTTTGCTGGGTTTCTCTGCACCATCTCCAATTTGTGCAGAGAAATCCAACTAAGTAGGCAAATTGGAGACATTGCAACAAAAAGCAACAAAAAGTAATAATATTGAAGTTCAGAATACATGATCTGGGAGGAAATACTAAGAGGATTAAATTTATTTAATTTAGAGAAGACTGAAAAAGAGATATGGCAAGAGGCTGCAAGTACAAAGAGAATAGGTTGGTTAATTGATCTTCATGTCAAATAAGGATACAAAAACCATTATGAGCTGTTTTGTGGCATCAAAGACATGGAAAAGCTTTCTATCAGCTTGCTGATACAGATGAGAAGTCTGTCTGTGAAAGACACTTTTGTGAAAAACACCGATGTGTCTTTCAGGGATATTCTGGTTTTTACTGCTGAGAAGAGCTGGATTAAGAGGCTGCTGAGAAGCTCCAGCCCTACAATTCTGAGATTTCCCAGTCACTGTATCTACAATCCCAGGAAGAAATTCTTTAACCACTACTTAATCTTTCACCAGGATGTCTATTAGGTAGCTTTTCCATTTCTTTTTAAGAGGCAGCAGGTACTCCTTTCCTGTCAATTGATAAGTGCTTTTGTCACCATCACAGCTCATTTCTGAAAGGGGGGAAAGGGGAAGCCTAAAAAGGATTGCAGTTACTAATTCTACTCACTTCTGTAATATTTATTGTTTTAAAATAAAATGCCTTCGGTATTGTAGAAAAAAAAAGTAGGAATAGGATATCTGTTTTTCATCTGCAAACTAATGTTTCATAAATGCTTTTGAATTAGGTTTGGCAGTACAGTGCTGAAACAAGAGTAGTTGGACCCTTTCTCAGCATGTCAAGTGTACAGCTGAAGTGATTGGGGTCAGAGTGGAGATAAAACATTAAGAGTTCAGAGAGCCTAGCTTGCAAGTCCTCTATTCTAATCACCAACCATATTCCTGTAAAGTAGAAAGTGTCTCTCTTTATTTTGAGAAGCAGACACTGACCTTTAAAATCCTTACAACTACTAGGAATGTTTTTTTGTATCACGTATCATAGAAAAAATAAAGCCCTCATCTGCACAGTAAATGTTAGCATCTGGGTTAATTGTGAGGTTATAGGGTATTTTTCAAGGTTTATAGGACAGCTATGCTCTACTGTTTTCAAAATGCTGTAATGCTTCCTCTTTGAAAGCAGCCTTTGGCTGCAGAGTGCTACTATTGAACAGGCTTAACATTACTAAAAATTGAGATGCTGAAGCCATTATCAAATTTCATTCTGCACATAAGCAAACAGTTTATCATAGTCTGTTCCCAGCAATTGTAATCCAATTTTTGTTATCTTACATTGTTTAAAAAAGAGAGAGAAAGATACTGTACATCAATCTGATAAAAAATGTTTAAATAACTGGTGCTTTTTTGTGATTATGTCAGTTTTACAACAGCATTATGGAAACACAACAGGGTAACTAAAATCTGATTACGTATAAGTCCTTGCCCATTATGTGATTATTATGAACCATGACTTCTACTGGCACATCATGAATTATATGGTCATAATACAAGGGATTTCCAATATAATTAACTGAGATTAGCAGCACTGGAGAAATCTGGGAATAATGATAAAACTTTGAACAATCAGTTTTACTGTAAATGCTGCTAGCTTTGGCTTCCAGGAAACAAGAGGCTGGTGGATGTAACTGTGACCCACCTGCTGGTGTTTCCTACACCTCCTTTCTCTTCCCTCTACCCATAAAACTAATTTCAACCCTGCCAGAGTGTTAGGAACTCCCTCTTCTATTCTTTTCCTTTCATATTATACTGATAAAACTCAGTGCTGGCTAAGATTTTAAAAAATGTCAAAGGCCTTTAGATATCTCCTTTTGGGGGCTCAGCCTGAAACTAGAAAGGGCTCAGCTTTTGAAAACATAAAAATAACTGCTTATTGAAGAACAGATGTGTTTAAGACAGCTCAAGTTTGAGCACTTAAAGGAAGAAAGTCATTAAAATCATAGATTAGTTTCAAAGATCATAGGGTCATATTATTTCTTTAATATCTCAGGCAGGCAAGAAGACTTTGTTTTCATAAAAATCCCAGCTTTTGGACTCATAGCTGCTGAAGAGAAAGCCATTTGTGTCTGGAGGAGGTTGCTCACTATTGGGCTTGCTCTTTCTCATGTGGAAAAATGGATTTCCACACAGATCCAGTGGCCATCTTCTGGCTTTAGAGAAAAAAAGGGTGTCAGAAAGCATGATTAAACACTTAACCCAGTAGTGCATAGACAGCTAGGATAGAGTGGGGACTCCCCTGATTATCGAGGTATCATTTGTCTCTGACAGAGCTGGCATTAAAAAGAGAATCCCCTCCTGACCCACCACACTCTATGGGACTTAAATTTCCTCCATACATAAATACTGTTTAAGACTTAGAGAAAAATACAAGATCAGCCAAGAGTTTTTGGTTCAGTCCAGTGCCACCCTTCCTCTGTGATTTATTTTTTAGCTTTTAATTTTCAGATTTCATGGGAAATTGCATCTCAGGGTTTTATTAAACTGTATCCATCCCAGGTTTGTGCTTGTTGTTTGCTTTGATATTATTACGCCAGGTGAGTACAATGACAGCCTTTCATTTACTTGCTATAGTGATTGTACTTATTTAACCCCATACCTCCATTGCTGTTGATAAGTGCTCCACTGCTGCTGCGTAGTTCTTCTGTTTGTAGCAAGTGCTGGCTTCCAGGAAGGTCATCTGAAGCTGTTTGCTGATGTTGGGCAAAGTGTTGCTGCCAGGTGTGTTCAGAGCATATGCTTGTTCAGAATCATGACACCCTGATTGTGTGCTGCTAGGCACCATAGGCTCATCAAACTCAAGGAAAACATTATCATCATCAATGTAGACCAGTTTCGTTTCTATGTCACTTAAGCTTTTCAGAGGAATGTGAGACAGAGGTGTCAGCATTAATGGGTTGCCAGTCTCTAACGTTGTTTCTTCTGTTTGCACAGCCATATTTTCATTATTTTCTGATTTCTGTTTGTGACTTGCTCTCTCTGCATCATTGTTTTGGTTTTTGTTCTTTCTTTCTGCCATTTTTATTCCCTCCATTATATTTTCTGCTGCTGCACCTCCAAGATGTTTTTTGACCTCTTGCAGTGCTGCTGGAATATCATTCAATTTGTTTGCTGCTACATTTAACTGCTTACTACTGTGCGTTTGCTGAGAGGTTTCATTCTTGCCATTCATGCTTACAAAATATTTTTTTGGAAGTCAGTGTTGCTTTATGATGCCATAACTTGAGCAAAGAAAGAGTCCTAGGAGAAAATGTAGAAAAGTTAGAATACTCAAATGTTCCAAAGCTGAAGAAACCATGCTAATGCCTTCTCCACTATTGTAGGCACTATTATGAAAGAAGGAAACTCTTCAACAGTTAGTACATAAAATATTAGATGTTCTGTAATTACTTCCTCTTTCCTGTGTAAAGGTTTCAGTCCCTTAAACTGCAAAATAATGTCAGTGTACCAGTTTTATATCCGCAACATGAAGGGAAAATCTGGCTTTTAAGAAGAAGAAAAACAACCAAAACCCTATGACTGATTCATTTGCATTGTATGTTGTTACACAGTGCAAAAAACCACTGTGTTCTGATCTTCGAGAGCTGGTAAGCACAGTTGCTGAGGTCAGAGAGAGGTATTAAAAAATCAGGTAGAATGAATATATTCCAGAGGGGCATGAGCTCCAAGTGCAGTCCCAGCTGTATTTCAGCCAAAGTCAGATCTGGATTTAGCTTTCAAAGCCATTTCTTATTGCACTGTTTACAAGGGACACTGGAGTGTTGCGGCTAAAATGCACCCCTCCACTAAGATTTACACCCTAATTCACAGTTTAAGGAGCCAGTAGTGGATTCAAACTTGTCAAATAAGGTGCAGAATCAAGTTCATAAGCCTCTTCTCAACACCAGTTCCTATACAACAGGGAAGATGACTTAATCTGCATTGTAAACTCATAACAGATTCAAAAGAAATGTTGATTTTCATCTGCCTTTGCTGACTTCAGAGTGAAAAGGTGCAAGGCACAGGTAATTGTTTTCTCCAGTTTTTCCATCAATTATGACAAGTATAATTGTAAATAGCTTTAATGATGATCGTCTTTCAGAATGGTTTGTTAAGCATAAGCACTCAGCCTTTAACATTTTGTTATTGTTTAACAGACCTCCATATATTTAACACCAGTTTAAGGTACTTAACTACAGGTACAGATTGTACAAAGGAAAAATACATAATAAATCCATTTCTGTTCAGTCAGGAACAGATTTAAAACAATAGGCAACTTGTAGACTTTTAGTGAGGGCCCTACGCTATGTGCTACTGCACGGGTAGAAGCTGCTGTAATGTGTCCTGGATGCTATGGCACAGTGACCCTTTGTTCTGTAGGGGAGTGGGAATTAGGTAATGGGCAGAAATTTATAGGAAGGGGTAAAGGGAAGAGGAGAAGCCATTTTAGGCCATATGAGAAGCTGATACTGAATGTTAGTGTAAGTAAGGTTTCAAATCTTTGCTATGTTTTGCCCCTCTTCCCTGGCTAAGCCAGATTGCAGCCAGGACTGTCACCAGCCCAGAATTAAGGAACTTGTTGATTCTGACATTTGTTCACCATCTCCAGGCTGAAAACTTTACTGCAGCAGAATTGCCTGTGCAAAAACTTATTCCTCTTTCCATGAATGCAAGAGAAGGAGCAAGAGCTGAGGGGATAATTGTGTCATTTAAGGTAATTTCGGCAGACTTCTTCAGCAATGTGCTGAGAAACCACAACTCCTACTGAGTTCAGTGGAGATGGAAAACCACTGGCCCTTCCCTCAGATAGTGCTCCGCACTTGTCAGAATGGAGCTCAAAGGGATCATATTTATAGCAGATTATTTTGAATGGCAGCAGTAAAGCAGCTGGAAAAGGCTAATGTACTTGCATCTGGCAGCAATTTTACCTGTTTGTAAGACATTCAATCCCTTTTAAAACAAACCATCGCATAGCCTAAAGATTGGAAGCTGTGTTTTTCAGTGCTGGCTTCAGCACTAGGTAATTTAGGAAATTATGATTTTTCTTCACTGTGCAGCAGAGCAGATACTCCAGCCAGCCCCAGCACCAGCTGAGGGGATGAGCCTCATGATCTTAGTGCCATGTCATGCCAACATAACTGGGACCTGCTATGGACCTCCATGTGGCCCTGCAGTGTATGCCTATACTGTGTTCTGGAGGGGAGAACACAGGACTTTCACAGCCTTTTGGGTGGCCCATTCAGTGAAGGTCCTGTAGAACTCTAGAAAATGAGATTTAAGTATCTACATCATATACAAGTTTATAGGAATTTTCCTCTAAGCAGCCGTATTGTACTAAGGAGCCCTCAAGCAGAATTAGTATCATGGAATCATAGAATCATGGAATAGTTTGGGTTGGAAGAAGCCTTCAAAGGTCATCTAGTCCCCCTAAAATGAGCTGAGACATCTTCAACTAGATCAGAACCACATCCAGCCTGGCCTTGAAATGTCATCCACCACATAGTGCATCCACCACTTCTCTGGGCACCCTGTGCCAGTTTTTTACCACCATTACTGTAAAAATTTTCTCCCTCACATCCAGACAGAGTCTTCCCTCTTTTAGTTTAAAACTTTGTCCTTTTGCAACAGATTCTGGTAAAAAGTCTCTTCTCATCTTTCTCATAGGCCCCTTTTAAGAACTGACAGGTTGCAATAAGGTCTCCCTGGAATCTTCTCTGTTCCGGGCTGAATAACCTCAAACCCCAACTCTCTCAGCTTTTTCTCCTAGAAGAGACGGTCCATCCCTCTGATCATATTTGTGGCCCTCCTTTGGACCCTCTCCAACAGGTCCATATCTTTCCTGTATTGAAGACTCCGGAGGTGGACGCAGTACTCCAGGTGGAGTCTCACCAGAGCAGAGGCGGAATCACTTCCCTCTTCCTTCTGGTCACACTTCTTTGGATGCAGCCCAAAATACAATTGGCTGTCTTCTCCTCACCAGGAAGCTAACAAAGGCAAAGTCCTCTATCTGAAGTGGGGTTGATATCAGTGTGAATGGGAAATTGGCTGGACCAAACTGTTTGCCATGAGACTGTCTTAAGAATCTAAAAATAAGTTGCCATGGAATAAAAAAAAACAGAGCACAAACTGTGAAATACAGCCCAGTAATTTTTTCATCACATATGGACATTTCTCTGGTGGACCAGCACCTGAAATGAACTTTGCTGTATTAAGTGGATTTTTATGGCTTCTATTGTATTTTTAGGTATTCAAGCTGATTAACATGACTCTGGGTTGTGCAATGGAAGCACATTATAACTCAGGCAGGCTCACTTTAATCACTGCCTCAATAAAAAAAACCACACTTCCAGGGAAAAGCTTTTAGAAAATCATTATCTTTGTCAGTTAAGTATTTTCCTGAGACTTTAGTTAAAATGTCTGGTTTTTATTTTGGAAGCATTTACTGTAAAGTGCTTCTAATGAATCACTATGCAGAGGAATATAGATGAGACAATTTAGTGCTACAGTCACTAACTAAACTACTCTAAATTTGTAAGCTCTCAGGAATGATTTTCCTGATCAGTTCTAAGCAAGTTCAGCTTTCTGTATATTTGAGGGTTAATTTTCTTTAAGAGATGTCTGTCCATGGCACTACCAGCTACTACAGATAAGTATTTTGTTTGGTCTATTGGTAAGGAAACCACATCTCTTCAAATAGAGAGAAAAAAATAGATGCAAAAGAAACATAAGATAATTTATCTTTCAAAATCCTCTAGGTTTGTCTGTTATTTCCTAATATATCTCAGTAAACCTTGGGGAGAGAGCAACCTGCCTACTACACAATGCAAATTTCCTTATGTGCATAGTCTTGTGAACCCTGTTACTTATGCTTTTTGTTCTGTATCTAGTTTTATTCTGCTTTCAACACCTCCTCCTATTACCTTACATCAGACCAGAGAAGAATCTGCTGATAAATCACACAGGGATTTCATCTGGCACCTAGTTCTTGTATTCTTTGCCAGTTCTTCGATGGGCCCTTTTTATTTCAGAATTTAAACTTTGATTTCAACCAAAAAAGCTTTTGCCCTTATGGTTGTGAAGTAAAACCTTTCAAAACACTTAAGACTGCAGTGCTATCTTCCTAAATCTACATATACCAAGGCAGAGTCACTGGGCTACATTCAGCACAGATTTAAGTGGAGAGACAGGAGAGAGGAACTTCTAGTAGTTCTCTGAGGGGATTAAGCTGACCTGAAACTGGACCATTATATTGCTGTTACTAGCTATTTGGGTCATGAATTCCATAAAGCTGTGCTTCAGAACAAGTTCTGTTTCCCAAGTTCAGTAAAACTTTTGGTAGGCAGCACAAGATGCTGTTTGAGGATCACAGTTGCCTTTTGTGGCAAGACTATGGAGGAAGATGCAAGTTCAAAGAGGGATTCCCCAGTGTTGGCCTGGGGGGTCATATGCTTGCATGGTTCAGAGGTCCAGGGGAATGGCAAGCAGCTAGGAAGCAGAAAGAGGACTCAATTATTATGTTTCTTACTCTGAAGCAGGTTCCTTACATGGACCATTTGACAGCAGTCCAAGTGGACTCGTGCTCTGACATTGAACCTGCTCCATAAATGCCTTGCTAAAATTCAAGACATTAGACATCAGATCTGGAGACAGCAATAATTCTCTCCCTCCCAACCCTGACCAGAACTGGCAGAGATTTTTCTTGTTACTGTTTTGTTTTGTTTTCGCTTCCTTTGCAGCATAAGGTACAAGCTGCCTCATTCAGGATGGTCTGGCTGTACCTCATCTGCTGTCCTAGAAGATCTAGTCATTAGTGGTCCATCTGTATTTTGTGCTCTCTTCTGTGGATGTTCAATGCTTGTATGGTTTCTAGAGGATAACATCACAACATTTTTCAGCCAGGGTATGACTGTATCTGCAATACAGATGCATTTTGTGCCAAGATACCCCATCTGTCTTTCAGTGAGCTCATTTGTGTACTAGAAGCCATGTCATTGTATTAGCCTGATACACCACCGTGGCTAATTCACCCTGCTAGAAGATCCTTATCATGATAACTGCCATGTTGGTGTACTACTTAGACAGTGCAGAGACTTTTCCAGAAAGTTGTAGGAAATGAACTCTTTAATCTATAACAGTCCCCCTGTCCCAGAAGGACATTTGAAATCACAGGGCAGTCATCTGCTACAGTTCATTTCAGTGCAAATGTTGGAACAGGCAAAGCTGCATCCAAAACTATGGAACAAGTATGAAAAATTATACCATTTGTACTTGTACAAGTGTTTATCCCATTCCTTCAGTGTCCTCTAGTATAGACAGAGAAATGTAGTACTATAACAGAGCACATCCAGAGCCCCACAACAGATAGGTCATTAGCTGCCCTCCTCTATAATGGTTTCACCTATATTGAATTCTAGATACCCTGATACATCTCTAACGTGAGGATGCTCCAGTTTTATCACTTAAAAATGAAGCAAGATTTATCTGTATTAGATTTACAGACAGACTTTCTGAATGAGCATGTGCAGTGCCAACAGCCAAGCTGAGATATGAACTGGAGATTTTTCCAGTCCATCTTTCAGAGGGATGACTTTTTAAGCACTTCCTTTACTGCTGAATACCACAAAGGCTCAGACAATCTATTGATGACGAAGGTCAGCACCTTCTTAGCAGCCCATAAAGTGAATCTCTCACAATCAGGTTTCAGACTTTTTAAGATTCTAACCATTTCTTTAGGCAATGAAGCAACCTAGTTCTTTTATCTTGCTATTTTTGTTGTTTGAAAGCCTGAGTCACATCTGATCTTTTTTATTTTTAGTTTTCTTTTGGGGAGAGGGAGGGGAACCACCCTTAATATATGCTTTTCTTTTTTTTTTTTTTGTTCAGCACTCCTATTTCTTTGTGATAGATGTAACTAATGGCTCATTCAGAGCAAATTCAGAACTCCTTACATTTTTCTTGCTGTGGTAAGGGCATACTTTCTATTATTACAGCTGCATTGTTCACATTGCTGCAGTAAAGTTTTTGTCAGCATTTCCACTCTAAACACTGTTTTCACTCACTGTATTTAACCTGTCCATAAAAAAAAAAAAAAAAAAAAAAAAAAAAAAAAAAAGAATAAATTGGGCTGAATTGTGTGATGGTCTGGCTTTTTTTTTTTTTAATAGTAGTTTGCAGGGATTTTACTTTGCTATCCTAATTTCCTAATTGTTCTTTGAGGCTGAAACTTGCATAGCACTAATCTCATTAGGCTATAGACATAAGAGAAATACTAAACTGTATCAATAACTACTGTTCACAGCTCTAAGATGGCTAGTTTACAAGGCACTCTTATGCAAAGACAGTTATTCAAAGTAGCACAACTACAGTTCCTTCTATTATTCACAATAGCTTATAGAAGTTAACTAAAGTTGAAGGTAAATAAGAATATAAGAAATAAATCCTGGTTAAAAATGCTTAATATGTCTTTAGGGATAATGTGAAAAACCAAAAAAAGATTACGAAATACAGCTTAAGTAATCAAGAAAATCTTCACAAGATATGTTAATAACATGGTGGTTATTGCCTTCTTGAACAGTACTTAAATACAGAAAGGAAAGGTCATGGTTTAAAGAATAGCCTGAAGTTCACTGTCATGAGTCCAAGAATCCAGGAGTCTTCTATGCCATAGCTGTGCACTGATTGGGCAAAAAGAAAAATAGATAAATCTCTCTTCCTGCCAACTGTGAACGTGTTGAATAGTAATGGGATCTGCTTCCTCTCCCTCCTGAACCTTTTCCCTTCTTCGCTCTATGTTTTGTCTATCTTATCATTCCTACTTGCCGTGCTTGAAGTAAGGCTATAGACAGCCATGGTGCTGTAGAGCTAGCTTGAGTGATTTAAGAGGCTTCTTCTCCCAGCTGATCAACACTGTCCTTAGCTGCTGTTGCATTACTGTGCAGATCGAAACAGCTAGGGTAAACAGATTCACAGAAGTACCTGGGATCTGAGTTACTCCATTTCATTAGGCACTGAAGCAGGCTGGAAATGTATGCCATATGTCAGCTGTGGGAGAGGGGAAAAGAAGAGGGGGATAGGCAGAACTGGGAAGTTTCTGCTTTTTCTGTCTTCTCCAGTGAAAGCCCATCACATGTCTCTATTTGCTTTGTTGGCTTGGCCAAGGTTGCATGCTTAAGCAGCATTAATGCAATTTTTGTAAAGCTTTAAGGCAGCATCCTAAGAGGTTATAGTACTCACTGAGATAGGTGAGCCAATCTCACAAGACAGCTAAATCAAAGCTCTTAATATTTTCCATGTCACTGGGGCTTCTTCCCTTCCATATATACTTCCTCCATATATTACTCTCCTCCATGTTTTATTTTAAAACTTTAAATATTTTAGTATCACAATGAAAATTAATTGCCAATGTTTTAACACAAAATTAGGCATCTCAAGTAACCATTTATTACTGTTGAGATGCACAAGGATCTTTTTAACAAGTTTTTGACTAAAATGAGAGGATTAAGATTAAAATAATAGGACATTAGGCTAACAACTACAATTTTAATTCAAAGTCAAGAAGAAACCGGACTATCCCCAGCAGCATATCTCAGGACAGTGAGGCAATGCAAAATACAGAAAAGCAGCATCAGTGCTAACAACCTGTAAGAAGAAAAAGGAAGATTCAGTACACAGTGAGGGCTCAGTATATGTGGTTGGAAATTAGTGTGACTAAGGAAAAATGAAGAGAAATTGAGGATGTTTCCTTGCCATTTTTTAGGCACTGTGTAACTGTCTTCCTTACACTCCCTCCTAGTCAAATACTTCCTCTAAGTGTGGGAGAAAAATACTGAGAGACAAAAGAGGCAGCAGGGAAAGCATTTCAGCTCTGCTTAATGATGTCATCCTATTAGCACAAAGCCCCGCATTGTCAATTAGGAAAAAAAAGGTCAACGCTGTGTCTAACAGGGATGTGAAGCCTGGCCAGCCTTCCTCAATTGGATTCAGCAGCTCAGCACAGCGGGAGCAGAGCGGTTCATTTTCATAGCTAAAGGGCCACTGAGAGGAAAGAGGGAGAGAAAACGGAAATTTTAAAATGGTAAAGGTTTCTACAGCAGGCTCCTGAAACGTGGACTTGTGAGAACAAATAATTCCTCTGTGTGAGGAACAAGGATGTATGTGTGTGCCTAAGGTATAAACAGACCAGTAAGCTTAGGGTAATCCCTAAATGAAAAGGAATGCAAAGATTTGTCCTACAACTGAGACTGTGCTGCAAAAAACTTGAGATTTTTTTATTTTTTTTTTAGTACTGCAATATTTCCTAATTCTGTTGGGAAGACAAGAAAGCAATTTTTGAAGAGATTACAAAGCAAACGTCCAAGTGTCCTACTTGCTCTCGTTCTGAAGGAGATGAAGAACTATCGATTTTCTGAAAAGATTGCTTTGAAATGGTGAGACCTGAGTACTTGTAAAGAAAGAGTGCAGAGGGGCAAAGTTTGGTTTTGGAGGTTTTTTTGCAGACTCTGCTGTGGGCTTGATTAGATCTGCCAACATGCTATGAAGAGGTCTGCATCTCAGAACTGCTCTGGGCAACCCTGCCTCCAGGATAAGGCAGGAATTCAATGAAAGCTCCTGGCACAAAGAAAGCTTTCTTTTACTTCACAAAATAATCATGTTCCTATGGGACCAGGCCCTAGGAAAGCCCAAATCTAAAGGGAATGTTAGCAAACCTGTAATGACTTCCATTACCAATTGTGCAGTACACAAAACATATCAGCTGCCAGATCCACACTAAAGAAGGTCCCTGACACCTTGCAGGGCACTTAGGTCAAACACACTGTGACAGAGATGTGGCTGAGGATAAAGATCCTTTTCTTGCCCTAGCTGTACCAGACAAGCAGATTACCATGATTGAACCCAACCCTAATTGCTGGTCACCGCCCCAGGATCAGTATTCCCTTACAGTCCCCTCAGTTTTGCTTATTAACTCATGTTAACTGAAAAGAGAGGTATTAGATGAGAGCTACCATTTTAGCTGTTGGTATTTCTGTTTAACAAATGCAAAACTTCACTGCTACCTCTTGTGAGATGTTTCATATGGTAAAAAGTTGGTTGTGATATCCAAACTCCTAACCAGGACCACCTCACTTGACCAAAGACATCTTTGGTAGCAATCCTTCCTTTTGGCTAGAAGATGTAACTAGAATGAAGCTGGGAGCTAGTTTTCCAGAAACTTGGAAAATCGGTGCTAGAGCTTCATAAGTCGTTAATTTTATTGAACACTTAGTAAAAAATCTAATATCTTTCTTTGTGTGCCTAATTCTTCCTCAAGGAATAACAAAAAAAACCTCCCTAAGATCAAAGTCAACCAAAAGGATCAATAAGGAGAAAAGGAAGGCATGAGAATGTGGGGAAGAAGAAAAGGAAGTCAGCAAGTAGGCTCTGAGAAACTATGAACAGATTTAAAAGGCCATCATATCAAGATGCAAAATTAATTTTAGTGGACTGAGAGGCTATCTTCCTTTTGAATTTCCTTCGTTATTGCTTCACTTCTCTGTAGGGAAAATCACCCCAGGTAAATGTCGTTAACTGGAATTTCTTTTTCTCATCTTTTATTGTTGTGGCTTTTATTTCTTTGGTGCTGTTGTTCTTTATGACTGTTGTATCTGATTTCCAATGTAAGAGCAATAAATGGAAGAAAAAGTGTACAAGCAGTAGAGTACAATGCAATGTGAGGGAACAAGGGAGCAGACAACGGGTGCTGGCAAGTCCTTCCCACTCTTCTTGTAATAAAGAAGCTCTTGCAGCAGGGGACCATGGAGACCACAGCCTAAATGAGAAATGGGAAATCTTGAAGACCCAGTCCAGATCTTTCAGTGGTATAAATTAACACTGATCTGTCCCTTATATATTGTCTGGAATGATAATAGTCTGGAAAGATGGAAGCTGATGAGCCTTTTGACTACAAATGGGTTCCTGTGATCAGAAATTCATCCTTGCAAGGAAGACAATGCAAAATTATACCTCTATAGCTCAGCAAACAAAGCTAAGCTCTCTTTTGCCAAGTTAGCTACTGAATTTCTATGACGCCTGCAGTACAACTTGTCTTGAAGCTCCTGTTCAAGTGACCCTTAAAGACAGTATTGAGATTATTCTGCTTGGGTTATGCAGGCTAATAAAGAGTCTGATAACTGGTGGGAGGGCACTGAAGCATTCATGTATGTGAAATCATAACCTGAGATTTTTCTGACGCCATAAAAAGAAATGCAGAACTACTAGTGCTTAATTTTCTCAGACTTTCAGATCTGTTTCTAAATTCAGGTATCCCTGCAGTGGGTGACGGTTAAAAAGAATGTTCGTAAAATCAAACAAACCCAAACCAAACAAGGTGGAGAAGTTTGTTTCCAAACCATCAAGGCTCACTATGTACCTTCAACAAGCTGTCTTAACAATTACTGTTCAATGAAGGCAAGAACTGGCTTTATTGAGTGGGTTATGTAAACAGCAGTGAAAACTGTAGGGTGCACAGGAGCAAGAAGAAGGGGAAGCTTTTCTGGTGGCAATAAAACCTGTTGAAATAGCCAAAGCATCATCATCAGGGACTAATCTGGCTTGGAGTCTGCTTGATTAAAAATAAGAGACAATAATTTTCTTATGGCTCCATAATTCAATTGAATAACTTAGTTTGTTATCTAGTACTACTCTGTCATACAGAATGATCTGTGTGTTGAAAGCCCTGTTCAGGCATAAACTAATTAATTTTCATGGCAGGACCAGTCCTGTGAAGTGCTGTGCTTCTACAATGTAAGAAATTGAGGAAGCAAAATAACTCACAGGGTGAGGCTGAATTTCCTATTATATATGTAATTAAATATTATGAGTCTCACTGGGAGGCAGAGATGTTAAGCAGAGATATTAAATGAGTTAGCCATAGATGTGCATCCGCCCCTCTTTGGCTCCTGATCCAGAGCACAATGGTGGCACTATCATTGAGCCATCCTCTAGACTCCTTCACTACAGTTGCCTTATATTAGTGAACACTTCCAAGGGATTACATCTTAGGTAGAGTTTTTCCTCAGTAATGCTAGGCATAAAGAGCAAAAATTCAGGGGTCAGAATACACAATAAAGCGTGTGGGTAGTTTATCTATCTACCTTATATTTCAGTAGCAGCTTTAGCAGATACTCAAGTTATGCTTTTTCCATTCCTCACAGTGAGGAATAATAAACTCTGAATATTCCTAGGTAAAAAAAGCCTGAGAAGCAGGGAAAAGAGAAAGATGGAAAGATAAAAAACTGACACCAAATTAAGCACATGTCAGTAATTTGGGGACTATATTAATTAACAAGATATTTAATAATTTCTGAAGTCATCATTACAAACCTAGAAAATTTAGAGGTAGGGTTTCTGGATTTTTTTAAACCTGTGCATTACAGCTATGCATTTTACCCTAATTGCTTTGTAATTTGACATGCAATCATTTAATAGTGGCAGCTGAAGTGAATTCACTAACAACTGAGAGCTAAAGCATGCACAGATGAGAGCTCCAGACAGGCAGAGCTTCAATTCAGCAACTGTGTACAGGCAATAGCACTGTAACATAAAGTCAACGGGAAAGAAAAGGTTGTGAAAAAGACCTGGCTGAAATATCTCAGATTAACATTCAAGGTGGTTCTTTGACAGATTTTAGTTTCTTAATATGGTTTCTGGTTTTAATTCCTTCTTTTAGTTTCGGTGTCTTAATTTGCCAGCGAAGAAATTGCCCTTTGCACAATTATTTTAATCCCTATGAATGTTTATTACCTTTGATGGATTATTTTTGTTGCTATGGATTTTAACCTTGAAGTGTTATAAGAATGGCAAGGAAATTTTCCTTCCTTCTCTTGACGAATATAAAGGTACACAGCATAAGTTCTATAGGTACAAAATTCCTATTAAGGATGTGTGTGCGAACATGGTATTTGACATAGAATCATAGAATAGTTAGGGTTGGAAAGTACCTTAAGATCATCTAGCTCCAACCTCCCTGCCATGGGCAGAGACACCTCCCACTAAACCATATCACCCAAGGCTATGTCCAACCTGGCCTTAAACACTGCCAGTGATGGAGCATTCACAACTTCCCTGGGCAACCCATTCCAGAGCCTCACCACCCTTACATTAAAGAATTTCTTCCTCATATCCAATCTAAACCTCCCCTGTTTAAGTTTAAACCCTCCCCTGTTTAAGTTTAAACCCATTACTCCTTGTCCTATCACTACAGTCCATAATGAAGAGTTCCTCCCCAGCATCCTGTAGGCCCCTTTCAGACATGGTTCTATGCAACAACACTGACAGCCCTGGGAAATCCAGTGGCAGTTGTGAGTGACTGGAAAATCAACAAAAAAATCTGATCCAGCAGTTGATTCTAACATGATTATGTTCATTTTACTAAATGTGTGGTTGGTTCTTGCCTTTATTTCCTATAAACTACAATGGGACTAGAGCTAATGCTGATTTTGTAGCCCATGCTTGTGTAACCTTTAAGTTATACTACTTTAATGTTTTATTTTATGACCTTCCTATAAAATTCTGCAAAACTCCACTAGATGCAAGGTATTGCAACCTGAATATCAACTTGCAATAAGGTGACTGAACATGTTAAGTGAGTTGAAAGAGAACTATACCAGTTCATTTCACCCAGTTATTTTGCCATTAGGACCGCAAACTATTTGGTATGGCTACACGTGGGATACAAACATCGTGTTACGATGTCATTAGTAGAGATCATCCACGGTGGTGTTCTAGCTCTAAAATTTAAATTTAAAGTGGAGCAGAAGTTTACAGTTACTTTTTTGTCCTTAGTACAGGTCACTTTTGGCCAGTAACTGAATCCATTGAATTAACAAGCTATTGTACATTCAGATTTGAGAGGTTAATTATGATGTTTGTTTCCTTGTTTAATCTGTCATTGTAAATCTCCCTGTGAACTATTATTCTGAAGGTTTTACAAGATGGTTATTAAAGACTGAGTGATGAGACTATTAATGTTGGTTCTAAGTTATGTAAAGCTTTGTTTCAAAATTATTTAAAATTGTTTTTACCTATATCATCCTGTCCATGAAAGAACCAACAAGAACCAAGTTGTCAGTTACCTTCACCAAATTTGAGGGTTAGGAAACAGAGTGAGAATTGTAATCCTTTTGGGGCTACCAAAATCTGGGTTTACCCACGGCCCAGCACTCTGCTGCTGCAATTCATTCCTGTCACCCTCTGCCTGACATGAAAAAGAAAGCATAAGGCGAGGTACTGGACTTGCACCTTCCTCCAAACCTGCCCGCAAGACGCATGATAGACAAGCGTGTTGGGAAGGCAGCCCACAAGTTCATCAGCTCCAGCTGAGGAGAAAGCATGTCTTTCTAAGTACCGGAAGCATGGATGATGTTGGAATTAAGCTAATATATTAAGGGGCGAAATACCCTGACAATAGAAAGCTAAAGGCAGGGACTTTGAGCAGGGTCTGATTTGGATCCTGGCTTCTGTAAATTCTTGCTGCAGCTGCTCTAGCTGCTGCATTATTTCAACATCAATCTGAACAATGCTATGTAATAGCCTTGTTACACAGAGGGTCTAAAGAGCTAACAGAATCCTAAAATCTTCAGACTTTTTATAAAATTTCCATCCTGAAATACCACATTTAAACTATTTTTCAATGTTTGAATTTAAATGGGCACAATTAGAGTAGATTTTTATTTTGTTTTTCAACTGGTAGTTATTACATTGAGCAAGCTCTCCTCACGGTCACGGTCCTGCAAATGCACACATGCAGCATCTTGATTTTATAGGAGTATGTAGTCTTACTGAGTCACATAACATTAGACATACAAACAAGGAGCTGCAGAGCTTGGGTTTATATTTATAATGAAGAAATATGGAATGCAGCAAAACATTTTACATTGATTTTTCTTTCAAAACAGCAACAATACATGGAGTTTGCTCATTGTTGGCCTTACTTACCATTTCAATCAGTTGGTAAAACCTCAAATGAATTTGCTAGAGCGAAACTGATGAAAACATTTCAAAGGGCTCACTTCTACATGTGTCTGGAGATTGCCCTTTAAAGTTTGTCAGTGGTCATATTTGAATACTATTAGCACAGTATTTAATCCATATTTCCTAAATAGTTTTGCAAGCTTAGTTACGGATGTCCTGGCACTACCACCAATTTTCACAGATACAGTTAATGACCTTTTAAGGAGCAGGCAACACAAAGGGAATGCACCTGTTGAAATACTTTATTTACTGATTCTGTGGCAGTATGGCCACCCTGAAATACAACAGACCTCATCTTACTTAGCAGGCTGCTGACAACTCAGCTTCTAGAAGGTATGTAATTAGATGACAATTTCAATATTATTTTTAAATAATTCCTCTAGCCTTCCTGGCTGCAGGAAAAAGCTTGGAAAAATAACTCACATATCATGTAAAGGCTCAGGAAATAAAAGGAAAGAAGTCAAAGAATGTATTTGTAAAAACAAGAACCAAAAAACCCCAAACCCTTACCCCTTCACCTCCCATTTTTATGAAGTGCTCCTGGTTGCCTGCCTGAGGATATTTAATGTTTAAAGTTAGCAAGACTGAATGACAAAGGGAGGTTTTTATTAGTAAAGCTAGGTTACTGGTTGTAATAAGGGCAAGTTTTGGTGCTTTTTTCCATCCTAATTATACTTTGCATGCATCTTTCTGTAAGTGTGGGTAGATTGTGAGATATCTGTGCCTCATGGAGCTATAAGACTTTGCTTCTTTTGAGTACCACACAGATCAACTTACTAATATCTGTGAAACACAAAGGAATTAGAATTATGACTGTCCTATAAATAAATATATCTCTATTAATTAGCTAGGAAAGTTCTGTTTTGTTTCAAGAAGTGATTACTGAAAACATGTTACCATGTATTTTGTCAGCAAACAAGATGGCATGAAGTGGCAATATGTTAAAATTAGTTGTCTTCCATTCTTTTAACTTTACTGGAAAAAAGTTATATTTTCTTTTCAGGTTGTATTTCCCCAAGTATAAAACAGATGCATTTGGATAAATAGATTGGAACATATTATTAAATTAAAAGAAGAAAAGGAAATATAATGGAATAAAATCCAGGTATCTGAAAAAAAATAAATCTTTTCACAGGCTTGGAGTGGAAATCTAATGTTCCTTCTCTACTTTATCCTGCTATGAGGATGACAGGTATTCTGTCATTTCCAAAGTACCATCTAAGATGCCTCTTCTGATCTAAACAAGAATGGATGTCCATTCATGGAGAACCAATTTCAAAATCCAGTTCAACATATTAAATCTATTTCTACATTGTGCACATTGTTTGTGCTTAGTACATTTATTACTATTGTTACAATAAAATTAAACGGTGCCTTCTGAGATCAGGTTCCTATTATACTTCTATGTATTCACTGTAAAAGACATTTTTAAAGATGTATCCTTTGCAGCAAGATGGGGATACGGGAATGAGGCACAGAGAAATGGATCCCAGGGACATACAGGTAACCCATGGCAGATTAGCTTCTCACTTTCAGGGTTCCTGCAGTTGCCTTTCCTAAGTCCCATTACAAAATGGCACTGAGCCAGCTCAGCACAACTATAGTCACCTAGGGAGCTCTTGAAGAATGCCCCTATTGGAGATGTACTTGGGAAGTGAAACACTGGCTTAGTCAAGGCCCTTGAGCTTGTTGGAGTGCAAGGTTTTGCATGGCTGTCCCTGATGCAGTCAGTTCTAAATGCTTTACAACATGCCCCAGCTTAGTAATTGTAGCTCAGCTCTTCCTCACCTCCTTGTGAATACCTTCAGCCCAGTGTTTTGAAAACAAGAAACTGAACCTGCTAGAAGGTGTCTTACTTGTATATAATACCAGAAAGGAAACTTATATCCCCACAACTCTTCTTGTACCCCTTGCATCCCTGATGACTGAATGTAAGCAGATGTTTATTTCCATCCTGAACCACTGAAGGAGGTGTATTTGTGCTCACCAGGACCGGAGCTTCACTTACGTATGTGATAAAAGAAAAAAAAGTTCTAAAATAGATTTAGAAAATGGTTTTAAGGAAGATCCTTATTAATGTGTCAGGAGACTAAATTGCTGAGCACACATCAGAGCAACTTGTTAACCTTACTTTCTAAAGAAATTCTGTAAATGCATTTTAAAAATGCAGTTAAATATGAAATCTTTGCTGCTTCTAACTCAGACAAAAGCCTTCTAATTGTAGTCCACAGGACAGAGCTGGTGGAGGAAGATGCACTGGAATTATGATCACAACTTGGAATACTGCAAGGGTTCAACAAGCACCTCAAAGTAGATTAGAAAATGATGGGACTTGCAGAAAACAGTCCCATTTCACTGCCAAGCTATTCTCTTAGGCAGTGAGTGCTAAAGAATCCCATGACCATTGGGAAACAAGGGAATAAGGAACACAAAGCAAAATCTGCACAATCAAACAAGTAACTAAGATATAAAATCTCAGATGTGCCATATAGCAAAAAATAGTTGTTTGCAGAGAAATGAATAAACTTACTTTCAGGCCAGGATATTTTTGTTTGTTGTTTGTTTGTTTTACCTCTTCAGTAGCTTAAGCCCTATTGTTTCCTCTACACATTTGCCTCCCCAGGTGCCACTTGGATATGGCATCTAAATTTCTCTACTTTAGCTATGCAGCTGAGGTGAAACCAGACAAATGAACCATTGCCTCCCATTCACACTTCCTGACCTGCTGGATGTGCAGAATTGTGGGGAAAAGATAATATGAGTGTAAAACAAGTAGTTAGATGATGAGTAGAACTAAAGAAACCAAGTTGCCTGCACCTAGGTTAGGCTGTCCGTTGTCTAACAGCATACAAGCTCTGATCGAAGCATTCCCTGCAGATAAAGTATTCACAGTGTCTCTCCCTCATGTGAATTTTCCTAGTGTCTATTTAGCGGGTTGTTGATGCGGTAATTTGGAGATAGGATCCAGGGAGATCTAGATAAACAATAATTAAGTCTTTTCCCTCAGAAAAACAAATGCCGTAGTCAGAACGAAATAGGAAGGAAGATGCAAAATGGAAACAAAATTCAAATTAAAAAGTGGAAGGCCTTTCTCCACCTTAATCTTAAAGAATATTTTTTTTTCTTTTTAACTTAATTTTGTAATGGGAGAGAAAAAAAACTCGATGGAGAGAGACAGGACAGCAGTTGAGACAAGTGCTTAAAAAAATCCATATAGACAGATGAGATCCCCAAGTGGAGATGGCAGAGAAATAGAGGCTGCTACTAGGTGATAGAAAAAAAGAAGGGATTTAGGGTAGGTGGGAGCAGAGATGACTGGAAGGAATGCATTGCAGTCTCTGGAAAGTGCCAAGACTTTAAATTTGAGTGAGGTGAAGAAAATGAAAAGCTGCGGTCTTGTTGGTCCTCACTCCCTTAAACATTAACAAAGGAGGAGAATGTGGGTTTTTTTCTGTGAGGGCCAGGAGCCCTCCTTTCCCTCCCAGGACTGTCCCCACTGTGAGTACCAAAGTTACAGCCAGCTCAGGAAAAGCAAACTTTTAATATTCCGTTATTCCTCAAAGGGAAGCATTCCATATGTGATAACCCAGGTCCCACCTAGATCCCCTCTGTGCATGGCATAGAAACATGCAGCTTTCTCACCAGCCAGCTCTGTCCAGCTCTCTCCCTTGGCTCTGTCTCTCTCTCTCTCTCTCTCTCTCTCTCTCTCTCTCTCTCTCTCTCGTAGCTGCCAAGCGGAATGTTCAAAAGACAACATTCCAGGTGACCTTGGAGACCCCACCAGCTGGTGCCCCGCCCTTCCCCATGTCCTAACGGCTTGCTGTCCCTGGCACCCCTGTGACTTCACCAACCCATGTTCCTCCATGCTCCTGTTTTTTCCTATGTCCTTACCACCCAATGTCCCCAGTGTCTCTGTGTCCCCACCACCTAGTGTCCCCTGTAACAGGGGGAGTGCCAGGGATGTAAGCCAGTGTGGCACATGACCATTATTCCTCATTGCCAGCCACCACCGCACCTTCCACCACCCCTCCACACACAGTGGTGAGCCATGGCTTGGCTAGGCCACAACTTGGTGGCTAAAAACAAAGCTGTATGAGTCTTGCTAGGCTAAGTGACAGGTTTGGCCCACCCAACTTGCATAATTTTTGATGGATGACGTCTCTGTATGGGGTAACAAAATTGAAGCTCATAAATTTTGTTGAGGTTACTACTCTAGATTTCCTAGTTGGCAATCAAGTTCTGATCAATTTTTTCAAATATTTTAACAATATGTATTTTAGCATAACAGAAGTGTGAAACAAAAAGAGAAGTGAGAATTACAAAAAGTGAAGTAATCAGCAGGCTTATTACAAATGCTGTCAGGTTGCTCATGTCCCCTGATTTAAGTTAAAAAAAGAAAAACTAAATACTAGTGCAGATGGATTGCTTATAAGATGTATTCAAAGTTGCTAGTCCAAACAGCATAATTTTTAAGGCTAAGAATTCCCTATACAGCAATGTTTGAACTGAATGCTTTTTATGGATGTGATTAGTTAGTATATTTGTGTGATTATGCACATGGGATCTGATTCACAGGACTGCTTCTTTCTTCCTTGACAAAGGGTAAATGTAAAAAAAAACCTAAAAAGGTTTGTGCTGGTTAAAAATATTCACGAAATGCGAAACTTCAGGTTTAGAAAAATCACATCAGTAGAAAATAGAGAGTTTTTAGATCTTTTGAAATTTTTACTGTGCAGAGAGTTTTAGTCTTTAAGGCTAGTAAAATAAATTAAGAGTTCAGTGACATACAAGAGTGGATTTTTTTCTCTGCTCTCTGTTTGGCTATGTATCAGTTGGTCTTCTAGGCAGAAGAATCATCTTGCTGACTACATCAAAGATTCCTTACCAGGAACAGACCTTAAAAAAATTAAGTCGGACTACTTGAAAAAGAGAGATTTTGTTTCTTCCCTAAAAATGTAGATCCCAGCATTTTTTATTTTCTTTTTCCTGAAAATAAGCAAAGAAAGAAAGTAGCTGTGTTTGATTAAAATTCGACCAGTCTGAGAAACAGATTGACGTTGTCGCCATAAAACACAGCCCAAGGAGGGTGTGCAAATTAAATACAAGGGCAAGAGGTGTTGAGACCACACCTTTCATGAGACATTGAAATAAAGTTCTCAAATCAAAACGCTTTACTTTTTGTCTCCAAAATAGCTTGTTTTATGAAAAATTGCAGGTAGTCAAAGGTCAAAGGCAAGCAGAGGAGGGCTTTGGAGTGTAGCTGGGACAAATAGCAAGACATTGACTTCCAGCATGGGCAGCCTCTGGACAGGAGCAGTCACGGGCCTTGTGACTCACACTGCTGCTATGTGCCTCTGAGAGGAGCAGAGAAAATACACATTAGCATCACATACTTTTCCACATTTTTTCTGGTCAAAAGCTGGGTTGCTACATCATTTATTGAAAGTACGTCTTTTATGATTCCAGGATGACTACATGGCTCTTCCACCTTTGAAGAGATGCTATGCAACATTCTTGTGTTCAAAGGTAAATATGCATATGGCCATTGTTCATTTTGGGAGATTCTGGAAATAAATCGTAAAGGACCACAGGAGAAGTCAGTGCTTGGAAAACAAGAGAAAATGTACTGCACAGGGAGGGTCACAAATGTTTCCTACCAATCTGTTTGTTTGCTTTTCATTTATAACTCACAATTTCCCATTGATAACTGGGTTAACTTTTGCTAGCGGATTTCCATGACGGTACTTGTAAGCTAGAGATCATACAGTAATGGCAGCTTTGTTTGCACTAGAAGCTATCTGGAAAGCTACTGTTAAATCCTTAGGGAAGCAGTTGCCTCTCTGGTAGCTATGCCCTTCATAAGACATAGGCTCTTGCATTATTGGTAGATTTGCATGTTCCCATATCCAATAACTCTGAGTAAATGGTGTGTTTAAAACATCTGTCATAGCATTAAGAAAAGGTTTCTGCCATGCTGTGGTGATGGAGAATACTTTGTGACATGCTGGAATTGAATCCCTTTATTGTGAACATACCCTCTGACTTTGGATACCCTTATGCTTACTTCCTGCAAAACACATTAATTTTGGAGGCCTATTTGTTTTAATACCTGTAACTGCCTACACCATTCCTGAGAAAGGATGAAGCTGTGATATGTTGGCACATTAGTCTAAAAATCAGGATAATGCAGGACTGAGGCGAAAACAAGAAGTACCACTAACACTCAAGCCAGTGCTGGGGTAGGAGAAGCGAAAGGAAAAACATGAACTTCTGTTTCTGTAACTGTTTAAAATATAATGATTAAAACTACTAACTGAAAGTTGGAGGAATTTAGTTGTTAATGTAGCCAGGGTCCTGCTCCCCCTTCCCCCCCCCCTGCAAATTTTAAACAAATTACTTTTAATATCAGCTAGACATTAAGGTTTTAGGTTGAGTACTATTCATGCTCCATAACTGCTTTTCATTAATGTTTTAATGGGTCTAGGCCCAATTCCACTGAGGTCAATTAGAAGATTCCAAATAAATCTTTCCTTCCCCTCCTCACATTACTATGCAGCTTGTAAGAGGGATGACATTGGTCTGTGCTTTTATTTTAAAACAATCCAAAAGACGATTTTCCAGTGGGAAGAACTATCACTATATAATTTGTGGGTGGTACTTAAACTGATGTAACCCACATAAAAGCACTTATCTTTAATTTAGGGCAAATTTTCAGACATGCTGAATACAATTCTACCTGAAGTTAAATATAGGGTCTGCTGGTCAATGCCTCTGAAGACCAGAAGTATAATTTTTAACATATCACATTTTGTCTTGTGTTGTCCAGAATCAGATTCAAAGTAGTTCAGAAGTGCATTTCAACATGTTCTTTCTACAAATATTGCAGATAAAGTGGTATATTAAGATAAAATATGTTCCGTTTTATTTATGACTTAACTTCATGCCTGTGAAAATCTAACTTTAATGAAATCCATTTTTAAACAGACCTCAAACTTCAAATAACTAAAAGCATCTTTCTTCACAACAAGAATATAGTAGGTCTTTGGCCTGATATGCCATTAAAAAAAAAAAAAAGGAGGGTGAGCTATAAAATACCTTGGGAGATATTGATTTTTTTGTTTATTCATATTAGGTATGGCTAACTGGATAAATACTACTATAGTTTGCTGCAGAAGCCCAAGTTAAAATTTCTGTTGTACCTCTGATGTTGTAGTATGGTCTGGGGCAAATAATTTACTGAATAAGGTAATAAGACTTCATGCTACACATGCGTAAGTTTCTGAACCCCAGAGCTCTAGCTTTAATATAACTACTTTGAAAATATTCCTTTAATGCTCTTTAAGTGCAATTTTTAAAAGTACTTTCTGGCATACTTTAACTGCAGAGCTTCACATTTGTCTAGGATGTTTTAAGAAATCAGAAATGATTTCTGCTATTTGAAACGAAGCTTGAAATTGTGCTGAAAACACAGTTCTCACAGAGACTTTTCAGCTGACTTAAATACAATACAATCAAGCTGTGGCAAGTGGGACAAGAAACATCTGGTGATAACCTTGGCTGATTTTACTGTAGACTGCATTCATGAGTCTGAATAGTTTTCTGGCCATACTGATACAGCCATTTTCTCATTTTTCAATTCATATACTTGTGATGACTTTAGCCATCTTGATGAAAATAACCCTACACTTAGGTCAAGGACTTTGGAACGGTTAGCTTTCAGTGAGAAATTACTTGCGGTCTCATTATATGTTTATTGTCTAAGTCTCCTTGTAGTAGGAAATACGTTTTGTACATTAGCAATGTACATCATGAGCTTTGTATATTCCAACTGAAACTATTAGACACACATCTTCCTCCAAGAAGAGAACTTGAAACAATGCAACAAATGAAATAAGAAATCATGCTGTGCTATTCTTTTTCATTGTTTCCTAGTTATATTATCTGTGTATGCATATATGTACTGGGGAAATTTAACAGCTAAATAGCTTTGAGATAATTCTAGCTTTTTGATAGTAAATTCAAAATCATCATTCTGTGAAGCTGACCCAACCATACAGCACTGGGAAAAATCCACATATGCCCAATACGTTGCTATATTGCCATTTTTATTGCCAGCTGCCCTGTGCATAAGCCAGATGTCACCCCTGCAACCTGGTAGCATTGTCTGTCTGCTCTGATAAGGAGTAAAGGATGGGGAAACATGCAGAGCAAACAAAAGCCAAGCTGCTTTAGATGCTGAAGTTCTCTGAGTGTCAAAATACTTCTGGAATTTTAAATTTTATAAACATATAGCTTTCAGATTATCTGAAAATTGAAAACAAAGAGCAATCATGCATACAAACATACTAAATCCCGCTGAAATTTTTAATAAAATAAAAAATTCTGACATTTGCTGGAAGAAATATTTTTAGTTGATAGGACCTCATGGACAATAAGGGACAGTTTCATCATAGTGCTCCTTTTTTCTGCAACTGTACCCTTGCATCCACTTCTCCTGAAGCATGAAATCATCCTGAGTTGGGCAGATTCCAGCTGCAGCATCAATGGGCGCTTTGCAAAGGAGGAATTCTGCGACATGGGTCCATTTGGGACGTACATCTGGCCTCTCTGCTTTCTTGTGCATAGCAGGATTACAACACAGTGAAGTTATTCCATTGCGGTTGGAGCTCAGTCTTGGCCTCCCCGTGATGTGTTCTTCCCAGCACTCTGCTGCACAAGTCAGTGCAGAATTGATTCACTATGTGTGTGGTTTTACAGCTTACCTGCTGCACTTCTCTTTCTTCCCTGGCACAAAAACCAGCAGCTGGGGTTCTGCAGAGACACCAGTTCGGATGGAATAGGTTCTAAAAGACTATAAAAAATATTACTACCTGTTTGCAATGAGTGGCACACAGAGCATTCTTTGTGCTTTCCAAAGGCTACTGAAAAGAGATTGATCTTGTCATAGTATAGAAAATCTACAAACATTGCCTCTGCCAGAGATTTCTTTTTTCTTAGATCCCCAAGTCTTAAATTTCTGTATATCCAGATTTACGATGCTCCACCACTGTATTTATTGTAAATTGTAAGAATTTTGCTTAGTTGCAGGGTTTTAACAATTGGCAGAATTCGACCACTGAAGCACTGTTTAAATAAGGAAAAAAAGTCTATAAAAATCCATTTGACCTTCACAGTATCCACAAATACAGCAAACTTGTTTTACATTAGATTTTAGGGATACTCAGGGCATATACATTTTAAATTATGCAGTCAGTTCAGGAGAAAACTGGTTTTCACTGCGTAACAGATATGCAGACATGTATTAAGTGTCTCTTGAGCCTGTAAAGAAATCTTTCCATTTTTGCAGAAAAATAAAGTGGTATATTATGATAAAATACGAGCAAGAGAATCAGGCCCACTTAATAAATGTAGGTCTGATTCTCTTGCTTTCACTGGTGCAATTTCATTGACTACCACAGAACTACAGCTGCATCTTGTCTATGAAAATGATAAAGCCAGCACTTTTGTTGATCACAGTATATAGCCTAAAGATATGAGAGAGACTTTGCCTAACAGTCTCATGCCAGTTGCATTAAATCTTGGTGCAAAAATGAAAGCTTACATTTTAAGAAATGTGTATGATAAACAGTTTATGAGAATATTTTTTTATTTAAGCTACTGGTATTCAAGACTTGATATGATTTGTGATATTCAACATAAAATTCCCAAATATGGTGTTAATTTTTCCCTGGAGATTTTATGTGTTTATGTATATGCAGCCTGTTTTCTTTAGCTATATTTGAGAGCTATTTCACAGTACAATATCCTAATTTTTACAGCCAATCAAAGCTGTGCCTTCCATGTAATCTACTGTTTACTTGTATAGCAGAACAAAGCAATGCCCTATGAAAAATTAAGTTGTATTTATTTTTTAATAGAGTACTCATAATATTAGGTATATGAATCATATAAACAAGAATGTAATTAAATTATCAGTTCCCACAGCAAGTTTGGCATCTTCTACAAATACATCTGAAATTGTATTAAACATATCCCTGCTTATGAATTCCCCAAGCTAAGGCTTTTGATGTTGCCTGCTAAATTCTTAGCGGAAATTACAAAAATCCAAATACTAACAGGGAAACTGAAATGACTTTGTTGCTTAAACAACAGTATTTTTCAGTGATAAATTCTGACTCCCAAAGCCATGCTCCTATTTGACTACCAATGGGTATTTACAAGCATGGTGGGATTTTCTGCTCTTACTGGGCTCACGTCTGGCATAAAAATGTGCAGCAACAGGGAACAACCTAATTAAAAACCAATGCAGATTTTTATGTGTGTTTGTCAGCCTGAATTTTTTCTCCTAAGCCAGCGGGACTCAGCATTAAAAAGGTGTGTTTGGTAACTGAAGAGCTTGTTCTCCAACCTTATTAATCACAGCTGGACATTTAACAGGTACCTCACATAACACCTCATCCAGGTTGCTGCCTAGCAAAGGAGATACAGACTATTTCCTAATCTGCTGCTCTGAGACAGTAGACAGTGTGCCCGCTCGGACTTTCCTTCTGGAGCCCATCCGTCATCCAGCAGAACTTACTGTATTCAAATAAAGCTACCCATCTGGTACTATCCCAAACCTGATTTTTAAGTCCAAATGCAGAGGAAAAACGTCTTCTGAAGGAACTGGTCTCTTGTTTTCTTCCTGGTATCTCACAGCTAAGTGCAAGTTTTCCTAGCTCGCTTAGGTCTACTGTTCAGGTTTGGATTTTACTTCCCTTTGCAGTGTTGAGCCAACGTCAGGAAGGAGCAAATGCAGGAGGAAAATTCTTCGTGCATTTCAAATTCTTGAAGTCATTCCCTTTGTATACAAATAAAAATTTCTTACAGAATGTACATTCCAGTCATAGATACAAGCTGAACATAAAACCTGGTAAGTAACAGCAGCAAATATCTCTCAGATAGACATACTATGTATTGTACAAGCATGAGCAGCATGCCCGTACAATGTACTGATGCTGAGACTTGGTATCCCAAGTATCCCATGGGCACATTTTCAAGAAATTTCATTTGTAACAATAGTTGCCTTATAAATACAGTATATACATGTACTTGTCTCATTGACCACAAATAACATAAAGATTTTGAGTGTTTTCCTTCTTCCCATTCATCTTAAAATTGCAAAAATTAAGTTGCTAGTTAGGGAGCTATCAGCCTTGATATGGCATTTGCATGTATTAGGCAACTATGTACCTGCACACACAGGTTTCAGGCAGCTCACAGACACTGTGGGAGATAAAGTGATACAGGTGAGAACTCAAAGTGCAATCCAATTTAAGCTATATCCAAGTTCTCATAAGTGATGCTGGCATACTGAATTACTCATGTTTAGCCAAGACATGGGAATCAGTGGTAGTTTTGCAAGTAATGGTAATTTGATTGCTCTTGATCACTCGCAATCATTTGAAGATGCCTTCAAAGAGCCTTGTCTTGCTGCAAAGAGAGTTTGGGTTGTGATTCAAGGGCTGCCCTGAATAACGTTCTGACTGCTGGCAAAACTTTGAATATGAGTATGCTGCTGCTGTTAATTTGATTTGGCTGGTTTCTCAGAGGGTGTGAACTAAAGCTGAACTTCTTATCACTCATAAGCGGCTAACACAAGCACTTTACAACAAATAGACTAGCTCCATTTGAGTACATTTCAGGGATTTCCTTTGTGTATTCAGAAAGGACAGGCAAATTATTTCAAAATTAAATGTGTAGAATGACCCAGTTTATTGCAGCTTAGATAACTATGGAACACATCTTTGAGAAATCCCAGATCCATAGAAAAATACATTACCTGCAAGGGTGTAATAATGCTGAAGGGCTGGCTATTTTTCCTAAGCTAGGCTAATTCAAGAGAAGTAAAGTGAGTGCAGCTCACTTGCACTCTCTCTGTAGTGTAACATAGCTGATCTGTCTGTGGTCACACAAAAAGTCTGTGATGCGACATGAAAGTAAATCTGTAGCTTAGTCCCTCTGAGCATCCTAACCACCGAAAAGGAGAAACCAGCAAAAAAAATAGAGTAGAGAAAGCAAGCAGAGAAAAAAGGAATTTCCTACCTAGTTATCTCCTCACTTTACATTTTTATGTCTTTTATGTTTTGAAGTCCTTACAAAAATTTTTCCTCGTAGCATAGTTATCTTCAACACAAAATAATCTGATATCCCACTTATCTGCAATTTTAGAAGGCTTTGTGCACCATTCATATGTAGCAATTGTTAGAATGATGATTTTATCAGTTGCCAATATCTGTTCATTTAATATGCAACAGAAAGTAATCTTAGCTCAAAGAGTTTTTAAAAATATTTTCCATAGAAGTTAATGCCTGAAATACATGGAATAAAGTTCAGTATAATTAATATAGTAAAAGTCTCAGTCACCAAAAGGAAATTACAGAATGTGGGTGTCATGCTGCTACCTGTTGCCTAGCAATGTTGCATATGTGTGGCACAAGATTGATAGATATCACCCACTCAGATCGCTGGATTCAGACCTTCACCACAGAGTTGTCAGTTGGAAAAACTGCCAAGAATCACAGAAATAACAGATGGGAAGAGAAGCAACACAGAGTAACTTTGTCTCAGTGTCCAGTAGCATACTATCCAAAAGTTATGAGATATTAAATTTTATTGAGTACGTTTTTCTAAAGGTCTATGTCAGTATATACATATATAAAAACATACATACATATTGAAAACTTGTTTCCTATCTAGGTATATCTGGGTCGTGCAAGTTGAGGCAATGGTATCCTGAAATTGAAATGGCAATTCAGTTTCATAATTTTTAGTGACTCACAGTGTATTACCTTTAAGTAGGATGAACATAAAATTTCTGATATTATAGATAATTATAATGTTATTACAGCATTCCTGATAGCAAATGCTAAAGTTCAGTTTAAGATGCAAAGCGGTATTTTAAGCAACTCATACCTTCTCAAAATACACTTTTTGCTAAATTTTTCCATGATCCACTTGGCTTCCAAGTCAGCTTTTTCTGAGGAATCCTTCTATGGAATTAGTTTTGCCAGTTTTGAACCTAGTTGAGGAGCCTCCATATATTCTATTTTAAATTCTGGACTTGCATAATTCCAACAAATGACTAAAGATAGAAGACTCAGACCTGACAGGTTTTATAATTCTCATTAGAGGAAGAAAATAGTCTTGGCTTGAAGGAAATTAATTAAGTGTTTAAAAATTATGGCATCCAAAACAATTTCCTGCACTTGCACAAGGACAGTCTGAAGGTTTTTTTCAGGCCAAAATGGTTTTAGTTACTGTTATATAAGATGGCATGCTCTTAACTGTTTAATGTCGTTACACTAGAGGAAAGCTTATTTGTTTAGCCCCATCCATTAATAAGGACTCATTAAAATAATACAAAGCACCAGAAAAATCTAATTATAAAAAGACCAAACAATCAATCCAATGGAGTATGAACGGAACAGCCATCTGTTGAGCAGTCCCATTTGCAAAGAATTCAACATCCATCTTAGTCATGGAAAACAGAGAAACTAACAACACAAAAGCCAAGGGAAGGCAAGCTAAGCAATAATGAATGAGCAAGACAAGTAAAATAAATGGGAGTTACAGTTGATCCTAATGTCCATTAATGGTGTGGATTGCTTTTATTGAGAACACAACAGCTGACCATTGGTGGATGCTGAAGAGAATGGGAGTACCAGCCCAGAATAGCAAAATTCACTGAGTAATATAGAAAAGGATGCAACGGCATGCAGCACATGGGGCTGCTGTCCTGAGCAGTCTCCTCTGGAGCCTTTGATGTCAGAACTGCATTAGCCCCAGGACTAGGCCTGCGTATGGAGCATTGTCAAGTCCATGACTTGACCATATAGATATCTGCTCTGCAGCTCCTTGTAAGGTGGAAAGGCTTTCTTATTGATCCACTCAGGAAAGGGCTTTTTTTGTTGTTCTCAAGAAGCATCTTAATTGCATTGCATTTTTTTCTGACATTTGGTGTTGTTCAGAGCTCTTAAATAAGATTTTCAGAAGTATCAAATGACTTCAAAACTACAAGTAGCAGTAAGCATTCTGCTGTCTCCCAGTCAGTTCCTGAAACACCCACAGAGCAGTTGCTGCTCACTACAGCCAACTCCCACACTGAGTTTGGGATTTGGGGTCTCTAACACAGAGACTAAGACCTAGGAAAGCCAGGTGCAGAAGATGCTATTTAGAGCTAATTAACAGAAACTGTTAAAGGTGAGGTGTGTGGAACTTTCAACTTTTCTCAAGATTGGGCACCTAAGGCAGTTGGACTGGTTGAATGGCAGTGCTTTTTGATCAGCTCTGCTGTTGCAGGTAGGTACCTACTCTGTTTTTGAGAGAAGTGAAGAAATAGCTCTTTATTTTATTTTAAAATATGAGAAGGGGAAGCAGTCATAGGATTAGACCTTTTCATGTAATCTAGAAATACAATGGCTTAAAAACGAAACATTTCCGTTGTATGCATGTGTTCTGAGTGGTTCAAAACTGTACCTTTGAGCGTGTATTTCTGATTATGAGGGAAAATGAGGAAGGTTTGTCCTCTTTGATGAGATGCACAAGCTTTGTGGCAGGGAGTGAAAACTCATGGGCTTGCAGAGAGCACACACAGGAGACTTAGGAGGCTAAAAAGGAAGAAGAGTCATTGTATCCCCTACCCTATTTTTAGCTAACACTGGTGTAATGCAGAATATTTTCAACAGGCTTGAGCGTGGGCTTAAGAACAGTAAAACGCAAAGTACAAAACTATGAGTAATGGGCTTTGGCCTCCAATAAGAGGATACTGCTGACCTTTCTGCCCTGTTTCTTGACCCCAACATGACATTTATCTTTTTTCATCATTAATATGCATCTTCTTGGCAGCTGATCATAAAAAATTATGCCTTTTTTTCATGTGACAAAGGAGAAAGTATTTCTTTTCATTTATTAGCTAAGGGATCAAGGCAGGAAGCCTAGTTTTCTTCTCACAGCAATGTGGGCATCCTGAGGAAAATGGGAGCTGGGAGGCTTTGGAAGTATGTGCGCCATTACTCTTAATCTTCTTGTGTATCTTCTAGTATTACTAGGCTGAATTCCAGTTTGGCATATATATTCCACTCAAATGTTTTGATAATGTTTACTTTGAAAAGAATAAAACTAAGGTAATGGACCAGTTCAGTCTTACTTAAGCCTACTTAAAAGATACACACCTTTCCAGCTTGAGGAAAGGTTTTATTTCTGTTCTGGCTGTAACAAAGTCTTTTCTCAACTAAGAGGGTGGAAGGGTGCCAATTGCAGCCCTGTTATTTGGCAAGCAGGAGGTAACCTTACAGTAAACAGCTGTCAACTTCACAGTCTAGCTGAATTTTAACGGCTCAAAAGACTAAAGAGAGTTATGATTTTCCCTGTACCCTTGGGGTCTGGGCTGAATTACTCAAGGCTACATTTAAGCTATCACGTCAGGGTCATATGACTTGTTTATATAAATTCCTCAAATGTGCCATTAAAATGTCAGTTCTTAGCTAGAACTATAACCAACTTCAGCACACTTTAAATCTCTGATATAGTATAAAACAATCAAGACAGTATGAAAGGAATATTGTGAGGTTGGAGGCACTGTCACTTTAACTGTGTGCAGGTATATGCCACTGCTCCTCATTATTTTGGGTTGGTCTTGTTCTGCATGCAGTGGAGAACGAGGCTTAGCCTGGGTAAAACAATAGCATTATCTACTAGGTAACTTGGAGAATTTGGCCTTCCAACGTAACTCCAGTGTGTCATTGCCAATTCCTTTCCTCCTTTATGGGTGCCCATCAAAATATGAAAAGGATTCCCAGACAGCCAAAACATGACAACTACTTTAAAATTTCCCTCCATTTTCAGGGAAATACTTATTGTATCAGCAGTCTCAGAATATTGATAAGGACTGGAAAGCAGAAAGGACCATAACTTTAAAATTAGGCCAGTGGCAAGTACGAGTGTGAATCGCAACTTCGAAAAGGGAAAACCCCAAACCCCATCATTTGGAGATGGCTCTGCTGAAGCAGTGATTTATAACTCTTATGCCTAAAGAAAGAACATTTCAATCTGTACTGTAATTCTACAATAAGGAAGTATCTTTAGTTGCTTCTGTGGACTAAGCACATGCACTTCCCTATCTGTTAGTGACAACAGTCAATTAAAGCAATAATTTAATTGTAGATTCTGGAGCAAGAAGTGCTAGGATGAATACTGATACCTTAATGAAGGATCAAGCTGTGGTAATGGTTCCTAGTGGTAATGTGCAGTATGATGAGCTGGGCTTTTGATTTGAGGAAAGTTAAATGGAGATGTAAAGATGCAAGTTGGTGAGAATATACAAATTGCAGGTGACTAGCTACGTGTAGTTTCAGAGTCAAGCATATTTACCTGCACCTGCATGATATGATTTTTTTCTTACAGATTCGAGTAAGGCTATGCATTTTTCTAATTGTGCAGCTTTATACCAAAGCCCTGTCTGCTACAAAAGGCAAGGGCAAATACACTCTGCTGTACCTACGCTTTAAGCTGTAATCTTTATATTATTCCATTATTCCTACTCCATAGGAGTCTGAAATCCTGCAGCACATCTCAAAAAATTATACTACAATGCTGATGAGTATATCTTTAAAATGGACGCTGTTTGGAAGATAAACTTGTGCCCTGCAGAGAAGATAAAATGTAGGTTTATTGAAGCAAACAAACAAACAAAAAAAGCTCTATATTGGATTTGAGCCCTTCTTTTATTTTAGGGCCTCTAAAATCAGGCTCCTTGCTCTTTATGTTGCAAGTCAAACAGGAACAACCATTGAAAGTTTTCTGATCATCCATCTTTTATGTCCCCTGTAATCAAGATACCATATTTCAGAGTGATTTGAGGAGAAATACTGTACTTCTTTACTAAAACAAAGCAGATAGATAAAATTGCTTCCAATGTCTTATCAATAACAGTTTTCTTATGTTATCGATGGAAATTCATGTTCTTGATATTTCACCAAAGGCATTGAGGCACTTTCAGAGCATTCAAGTTTATTTCCAAAGTCATGTGTCTCTTCGTTTAGGACTGGATTTATTGCCTCTGCAAAAATGCTGGCAAAACAGGCTTTATGTTGAAGAAAAAGGCAAAGCCAGGAATGCTGGGTAGAGGTGTCCACGGAAAGAATTCTGAGCTACCCTTCCATGCCCACTCCTCAGTCCCCTAGCTGAAAGCAGAATCTATTATGGGTAGTTCCCATAGCACTGTTGCTTTCAAGAAATTACTTGGACTTCACGTGTCCTTGCTCCTCTCCTAGCTGGATCCAAATTTACCCCTATGCTGCCCTGTGTGCAGCCATGAAGAACCTAAGTGTTGTGTGGAGTTTGTTGTGTTAAACTTGATGTAATAAATAAATTGAGTCAATTACAACATTGAACTGTCAAGCATCAGTTGGAACTTCAAACACTGAGAGTTTAGCTTACTTATTGCCATGGCAATCACTATTAAAAATATTTTTAGCTTATACTAAAGGTACAAAAAAGAAGGAAAAGCAAAAAGCCCTTGAAATGTGAAGTACAAAGACTTAAATGAAAAAAAAAATAGTTTCCCTATGAATTCAATGAGAGGACCTTTTATAAAGAATCTTGGGTTTGACAATCTTGGATGATTAAACTTGATATTAAGAGTCTTCTCTGGGGCACAAAAAAACCCAAACAACCCAGGCAACTGCAGCTAGGCTGGTGCTGCTGCTGTTCATGGTCTGACCTTCATTTTATGGCACAACTGATCGTGGCATACGCATCATTCAATATCTCTGCCTTGGATAACTCTCTTGTCCCCTTGATGCCTCCTCCTGCCTCTAAAAGATGGAAGTTAGCAATAGATATTTTAACTCACTGCAGGGCTCTGGGCTTTAATTAATAGTCCTTTACAGAGAAAACTAACCTTACTTTGTCAATATTTTTGCTCCCAGGCATTGCACTTTTTTGTTCAAAGGTCATAAAAGAAGGATGGCCCTCCACAAAGTATTATGTAATAATTTATTTCAAATGTAAAAATAAGTAAAAAAAAAAAAGTTCTTGCATTCCTTGTTACAATGTCTGTGAAGGATACTGCCTAAGAGGCATGATAAAGGACCCTCTTATTAAGGATGTTACGGGGATAGCGAGTAGATGCAGGTAATTCCTACTTCAAATGTCTAATGACTTTTTCACTGAGTACAAGAACCTCTATCACCCTGTGTTGCTTTTGGTAGAATATATGATCTTCATGCACAAAGATGTACAGAAAGCTTCTTTGGTTTTCTAATAGAACAATATAGCTCAAGAATTTTGTTGTTGTTACTCTTTTTTCCAGATTTTGGAGTGTGAAGCTTGAGAAACAAATAGTTTAAGTTTGTGTTACTGAGACTGTGGCCAGAGTTTGGAATGCATGGTGTTTCTATATCATCAGGTGTGAATGCAGTGAAAATTGATGGATGCCAGCTTAAACTGTAAAGAAGGCATTGATGACAGAAGCAGATCAACAGGGACATTTTCACCAATGCAATTTTCTGTTCTTGTCACACAAAACAGAGACAGGTGCAGCATCTGCCAAATTAATTGTTTGTAGTGTGGAAGCCAGGAATATACCTCAATTTGCTCAATAACAGAAAGTGTTTGAATAAGAAAAGTAGCATTCAAAAGCAGATAAAAAATACTTAATTACTATTCAAACAACAAGCTACAGTGATAAAATATTTAACTCTAAAATGAACAATAGAAGTTTCATGATATTTTGTGTTTAGGGACAACCTGGAGAATTTAAAGTCCTGAGAAGGAACATCAAATGTACTGAGGGGTTTTGCACTCCAGTTCTAGGGCAGATGGTAGTGCCTATTGTTGTCTGCATTATGAAGAAGTAAGTCTGTTACAGGTTTCCAATGGTTCTCACTAGTCCATTTTTCTTTACATCCAGGTCTTCAGGTAACTGGAGAAAAATACAGATGGAATTAAAATATCCTGGTTGAGAAGAACAATTTAACTTGCTACTTATATTAATCACACTGTATTTAGGCTAAACAGCTTGACCATGACTCAGGTATGTGGGAGAATTTCTTAAAATCAAGTGAGAATATGGAAATTTTTTTTTTTTTTTTAAGGAAAAAGTCTCTGAATGCCATAGTTGAGTGTTTAGAAAGAGTGAGGAAAACACCCCAAAGGATTTCTCAGCTACTTTGGACTAGCTCCTTAGCTTTTGATTTTTCGGTTATGCAGTGAGAACCCCGCAAAAAACCAACACTAGCCATTTTGTGTAGGAGTGCAGCTGTTTTCCGTTTAAAATACACGAGACCAAATTGAAATATTTTTCAGTATTTATATTGAGACTAAGAAGACAAAAGGTGCCTTTGGCTGAATGATTCCCCTTTAGCCCTCTATAGAACTGTCTGTAAAGACTGTCTATAAGGTGGTGATTTCTAGACGAAAGAATGAATGGAGTTAATAATCTGAACAGTGAAGTAAAAAGTAGTTTGCAGTCATAGCCACTTTGAAAGCTCTGTTGTTTCTTTAACTAAGATATTGACTGAAGTTGGACTGCTATAAATCTTCCTGCAAGAAAACTGTATGTATACAAGCTTGAAATTTAAGTCTACTCTGTTGTGATTGAGACAGAAAACAACCTGACTCTCTGAACTTCACTGGTCTGTAAAATAACTAAAACATTTGCCAGAAAGGAGAAAGACAGTGTGATTTGATACACATTTTTGAAAAGAATATTGAAGTTATACTTCCATTTAATTGAGACATTAATCCTAGAAAATTGGCTGCTACACGTTCCCTGAAACCTATATCACATTCTTCTACTTGTTTTCTGATATCACCAATTGAAAGCATATCACAGAAAATAAATCTATTTTCTTGTCCAAAATATGAGCAATTTCAAGAGAAAACATTGAGCCAAAGAGAAATCTGAAGGAAAAAAGAAAAACCAGTAACCACAACAGAGAAATAAAATGACTTCCTCTAACTAATAAACTGGAAACCTGAGTACTGTGTTTGACAATAATATAGAAACTATAATTTGGCTCACAAACCTCTCAAGAAGTAGTAAAAACTGTCATATGTTTTCTTGATGAGAAGCTGGGCATGTTGTTGACCTCATCATTCAAAGGTGTTTCTTCTTCTGTGGATATTCAGAGCACATGGCACTTCTACTGAAATTCCTTGTTCTTATTGCCGAAGTGTTACATTGCTTGTTTCTTGTACAATTGAAGCCATGCAGAAATCAAGGCATAGATCTCAACCATGCAAGTCATAAAGGGTCTCGGAGAAAAATTCATACAATAAAATGTACCCTGCAAATACTGAATGCAGTGGTAAAAAGTGGTCAGTCATCCTTCTGCAAATACTTAACAAATTTTCTGTAAGTGGCCATTAGGCAATGGTTAGCTCAATAACTAGAAGGCTAGTCCATGCTAGCAGGTTCCATTTAGTGGCTGTGTGCATGCAAATAGAGCTCTTGGATAGACTTCTAATTACAATGTAATTCTTCATGGAAGGTAGAGTTAGACGTTCAAGCTTTTCTCATAAAACCAGGTCCAGAGGACATAGACATTGACAAGCCAGTCATTGCAACAACTGAATTTTAGTGTTGAGAGTTAGAGATTTAGGTGCTTTAGGTAGAGTTTTAGCTTGCAGACTTTAAGGCTGTTGTCAATTAGCAATGCTATGCAATTACATTCTGGGAGTGGTCAGGCTGGCAGGAGTGTCAGCAGAGGAAGAAAAGTTTTTGATGATGCTGGAAACAAAATTGGCTCTTTCATCACATTGTAGTGAATTTCATAATTTTGCTTGGCACATGGTTTGCCTTTGATCCATGCAGTTGCTTGTGACCTTGGTCTAAATCTCAACTCCTCTCTTTGTCTCTTATGAATTTGATTCTTGCTTATAATTTCTCATATGTAAATAATGGTCATTTCCTGGTCATTTAATGCTAAATACTGAGAGGTATTCAGGCACCTAAATTTGAAGAGAGGTTGAATGTGTTTACAATTCTGGCATCTAGTATTTCAAGTTACCTTAAATTGGGAAAATTACTTACTACTTACAAAATTTGTTATGCCTGCCTTTGAGGAGGACACACTTGCTTTGATTTTACTGTTAGTTGAGGTAACTTAGTCCACATAAGAGTATATGTATCCTTCACTTGCATTCTGTGAACTGCCTCAGGCTTTCAGGACCAAACCTTTGGCTGATAGACGTCCAGGAAATATTCTCTATGTTTCAAAGAAGCTATGTCAATTTATATCAGCAGAAGACTTCAATTTTTTTTCATAATGGAATGTCTGACCTGAATCCAAAGGTCCGTAAATAACAATCCCAGGTAGGGGTGGGGCATCCAAAGACATTTGAATCATCCTTTCCTTTCTATATCTTTTTATACAGAAGTATTTCACTAAACATTTCCCTAAATGTGCATGGAAAAATTAAGGAGCACATAGAATCCATAGTGGAAAGACAGTTGTGTATTTTCATGCAGAATTGATGACTAGTTATGCGAGGCAGAATTACCAACTCTAGAGAACACAGATGTTAACTGGCATAATGCCCTCTTGATGCAAATAAATACATTAGATGCTATAAAAGATTTTAAAACAGGAGAGCTCATCTTGGCAGGAGATATATTTGCTGGGTTTGTGCTATTCATTTTGTTTTATAGAATTGCTGTGGAATTGGAATAGACTATTTGAGGAGCTTCTAAAATCACCAGTGGAATGAAATTTCATTTTATTTCTGATGTTTTTAAAAAAAAACAAAATGCTTTATTTGTCACAGACATTTCACCTCTGTACCTGAAAGGTTTGCGCTACATGCCTGATAAATTAAGCAGTGACATTGTCACTAAGTGAGAAAGGCTGGACAACAGTTAAAACATGCAGGGTTGTTAGTGTGTCTGGAGCACTGCAGAGGGGAACTTTGCCTTTCTGTTCAGAAGCTGGGGTATTTGTGTTCTTCCTCCATCATTAATATTCTTTATTATTATCCAAGTCTCACTGTTATCTTCAGCAAGTTTTCAAAACTGGCCACCCTTCTCAAATGCTTCCTTTCATTCCCATGTGGTTATTTTAATTTCTTCCAAGTAAAACCCTACAGAATATAATGTGACCTGTCTCCTCCTACAGCTTGGCTGCTTGTCACAAAAATGTGGGAGGTTTTTGTGAGTGCATCTTTACCTCCTGTTATAACCAGAGGGACACAAGTATCTATTTAGGGCAACAATACTGAAGGTCAAAAATGTGTTGACAAGGTAGTTTAAGGCAAAGTTATGCCCTGCTGTTTGCACTGGTTGTTTGTTATGCATCCCTTTTATTCAGACAGTGGAAGGGATCCACGCCTCAACTGCTCAATTCAGTAGCAGGATATTAGTGCATGTCCAAACAGGGAGAACATGTAGAGTGCTGGAAAAGGCGGACAATGGTCTGATTTGCTACAGTATTTTCCATATTCATGTCTTGCCATTTTCTGTTGTCACGGACGTTACTAAGAGAGTAGAGTGAAGGGCTGGAGGGAAACGTAAGTCATACGATTTTTCCCTCTCCTAGGAGTTTGTCCTATTCTATAGCAGCTGCTTTTATATCTTATGTTCATTTTTTTCCCCTAAGACATGTCTCTTAATCTCCTGATTTCATTTTTCAAGTGTTTTGAAACATTTTGCCACCTCCCTTTGTCCCTCCTCTTTTCCCTGATGTCAAGATAGTTTTTTTTGGTTCCATGCTGTTGTTTTGTGAAGCCTTTGTCTCCTTAATACTCATTTCTCCTCTACATGCTACTAAGCTCCCTTTACTAGTGTCTGCATTTCTGCGTCACATCAGTCTTGCAATCTGACAGATAGTGTCTAAAATAACCTGTGCATGATGCATACAATCCGAAAATAAACATTTATTTCAGCATTAGGTGCGTCATACCTGCAAATAACCTCGTTTATCTAGACACATTTATTTTAATGCTTATTGTATAAATACCAGTATCTCCGCATACTCTACAATGCCATCTGCCACTTGCTCTTGTATTATGCATAATTTAATATCGTCCTATGTTACTCCAATTTTTTATGTTGCCAAGTTCATACACAGCTACATACTTTGACAAGGATACAAGTGTGTTATAAAGACTACAGAAAATACTACGCTGAGATGTAAAGAGGTGGTTTTGGTCTAGAGGATGTTAGCTCAGGCAAGGTATCTGACACTAGCAGCTGCACAATGTGGACTGATACAGTGTATTTTTTTTTTCATACTTCATTTGTATCTTCTCAATAACTAAAATTTCAAACAGTAAAAACAACAGAATTATATAAGAAATACCAGTGTATCCCGCCAATTCACAGATTTGAGATTTTGGTTCTCTTCAGACTACTGAAAACTTAATTCATTCACTTAACTCAATTCACTTGACCTACAACTTACTGTATTGCTGGATTGTTTTTGTGGACCATCATCATTGACAGGACACTTAAATGGCTGTATCTGATCAGACCGTTACTGTCTTGGTTCTTGAATAAGACAATATACACAGTAAGGAGATGCAACAGTCCCATAGTAAGCTGTCATGTAACGCTTCTCGTGCTTCCATCCATTAGTTTAACTTTTGGAGCCTGAGATAACTTGTACCTTTGTTTCATGTTCCAGCACATGCTTGGGTAATTCTATTATTCCAGATTGTTAGTAACATAAGTATTCTTTACTAACACTTCAAAAATAAAAATCTGCAGCAGCTAAAATTTGGTGCCTGTGTTAAAAAAAACCCACTCAGCCTCACAAGTCTAGTCACTAGCTGTGAATTGTTTCAGTAACTGCATACCTTTCCTCTGGGATATGGCCTTTCTTTGCTAAATTCACAAAAAACACTTATTAGAGGCTGGGAATGTAGTGTCAGGTAGTCCCTGAGGATTAAAAATTAGCTAAATTAAATCAATTCCTGTTGACTTGAGCACCTCTAACTTCTCTAAACAGCCTTTTGTCTCTCCTTGGAATCTGGCCTCGTGGTCCCAGGCCGTAGATAAAATCCAAGAGAGCTTCACTGCTGACAGGATTGCTGTAAGCTGCAGCAGAGCACTGAACCCTCCTGAGAGCCGCCATCCCTTATGCTTTCCAGCTGTCTCTCTGTAACATGGGTGACTGGGCTTTTCAACAATACCTATGCAAAGCTGTCCTCCCATCAATTCTGAAACAATCTGTACTTTATCACTGGTACTTTTTCATATTTAGGAAAAAACATTTCTCATTACCCACATTTTACAATCACAACTCTATTTCTGGTCAAAATGATTTTAGAGGAATTGGAGACTATTAGTCCTAATAATAACGAAAAAATACACACAAATTGTACTGTTAAAGCAGTGTCGAAGAGCTACTCCTCTCACTGATACAGACAGGACTGAGTGAATGCAAAAATTCCCTATATTCTGTGGAATATTCTTATTCTTATTGACCTCAGTAAGGCTTGTACTTTTCAAGACTGTTAGTAGGTATGAGACTGAATAATACTTTAGCAATCTCAGTGCCAGCTAAGCAGTAGGTAGGTTTGGCTTATTTCAGAGCCCTGATCTTATTAAACAGAAGCTGTGTATATTGAGGAGATTTTTCAGACCAGAACATGAAAATTCTGGATATTAAGGTGCTCAATTGTGAATTGCAGTTGGTTGTGCTGTTGCTGCCCTAAATGTCTTTCCCTTTTGTGCCCCATAGCCCTCTGTTGCTGTTCACACTCCACCTCAGATCTGTGGTGGATTTTATGTAAAACTTCATGAGCATACAGAAAGAAAAAGTTCTATCTGTATGTAAAATTGAATTACGGTGCATCTAAAGTGACTGGGATGCAGTACTTTAGCACAGCTGTTTAACAGGGTTATTTCCCAAGGAACCCCCTTAAGGTATGGAATAGTAATAGCTACAGCTTAACTGGAACAATATGAATATTAATGTAGATAGAGCAAAATAACCTAACGGTGCTACCAAAGATGCTGATCTTACCTGTCCCTCCCCTGTAACTCTGTGTGTTCAGCCTAGAGAAAAGGTGGCTCAGGAGAGACCTTATCACCGTGTTCCAGTACTTAAAGGGTAGTTACAAAGAAACTGGAGACTCACCTTTTACAAGGAGTCACATGGAAAGGAGGGGTAATGAGTACAGGTTACTCCCGGGGACTGCATGATCTTTGTACTTCTTAAAGGACAGAAAAAGAGAGAATTAAAGCAAAATTTGCAGCTTATTTGTGCTTTTTTATGATGTGCCCTAATATACTCTCTCATTTTCACAGGACTGTCATTTAAGTAGAAGGCACTTGAACTTACATTCTGATTTTGTGTTAAATAGCTAAGGTACATGAGCCAGAATAAAGTATTTAGCATCAATCAGAACTTACATTCTGATTTTGTGTTAAATAGCTAAGGTACATGAGCCAGAATAAAGTATTTAGCATCATATTCTTCCTGGTCTTTCAGGTGACAGAGGAGGATGTAACTGGTGTACGTTGCAGGGGTCATACCAGGCTGCTTCTGAATTCTGAATTCCAATATTCAGAAGTATTTACAAATCTCAAAAATTGGAATTTAGTCTGGCCTTAATAACTGGCTTAATTGGAGTTTGCAGCTTGCCTTCTACAAGGGAATGAATCTCATTTTACCTAAAATAGAAAGAAATTTCTTCTCCTGCTGGTTTTGATAGGGTGCTTGTCTACTGTATAAACTTTATGAGTAAATATTTGGTCTAAATTCTATTTTTATCTCCTGTTTGTTTATTTTTAATTACTACTTCAGTACCCTGGGTTTTACCATTGATCTTGATCTGCCTACACACTTATCTTTAGCTTGCTGAAGGGTTTGTTTATTTTTTCTTATATGTACTCTTTTAATGTTGTGTTGTGGGCTGGTTTTTCTTTTTGTGTATGGCTTTTTTATTTGTTTGTTGTTTTAATATGTGTCTAACCACTTCTGAAAACAGGATCTTGCTTTACTTGGAGGAAAGGTGGATTAATATTGCTGGTGTTACAAGACTGTAGCACAAAGGGAAGATGTTGTCTGAACACTACTGCTGTCTTTGGGTGATCATCTTTGTCACAGCACCTCGGGGATGCACACCATGAGGTGCTTCTGCCCCAGCTCTTCACCTAAGGAGCACTGTAGCAGCAAATATAGAGGTTAATGTCTTTAAGAGTATTCTAAAGACACTAAAGCTCTTTGCAAAGCATGTCCCACTGGCTTGAGAAGTCTTTTCTAAATTTCTGACAAATGGCTCTGCAACTCCCCTGGAAGAGACAGCTTTTACTTCTCACAGAACTGGAGGGCCTGCCCTCTGCATAGGTTTTGCAGTATCTTTTAAAAATGAATTCCACCATTTTGTCTCAAGTTAATAAAGTCTTATCTTCGATCAGTAGATCAGCGTAATTTGACTGATATAACCTAAGGTTCTGTTCTAAAATTTATTTTTCTCCGTCTCTGAAGAAATTACTTTTCCTGTATATTCTGCCCCAGTTAAAACTATATTGCCAACAAAACTCCAAGCTTTTCTTGACCTCTGAATGTGTTTGGAAATCCGTAAAAAATTTCTTATACAGTTTTTTCTTGACTTTTAAATACAAATTTGTAATTTTTTAAGTGCAAATTTGGCTGGTTTTGAAAAGGAATGTAGAGTGAACTGCAGATTGTGGCTATTTGAGCTTCACATGGAAGCTCCTGTACCCAGATGGATCTCCCTGACGGCCAATGCCATTCTTCTTGAGTTCATGTTTGCCCATGTATTAACTGCAAGAATTTTTTTCTGTGAATGTAATGTTTTGGACATTATATAGCAATAAGTAGTAACTTTTGGGTTGTGCTTAGTCTGAAAGTTGATCTGAATCTCTCTGTTTACTTACTTTCCAAAATGGTGGGCCGAAACCCTTTGTAAGAAAAGGTTTGAAGGGGAAGGTTGTTCACTAAATCATCCTGTAGAATGTGAGAACTGTAATTATAAGCAGTAGAGAAAATCTATAGAAAGGATATAATTTTCCATTAAATTCAATGGGCAGTTGTCAGCTTATGTAAGCTACTGAATTTATTGACTTCAGTGGAGCCTGCTTATACAATAACATCTGTACCAGTTTTTGAAGTGAGTTCTGAGGAACCCATTTTGTCAATTATTTTCCTTTTTCTTCAGTTAGATATGACTAATTATTACTGCTTCTTCTGTGAGAATGGACCAAAAGGCTCCTATCAGAGCCTTCTGCTGAAATGACTCACTCAAGAATCATGAGTAGTGATGGATCTTGCAGTTTATCACTGAGGACCAAGGAAATTTGTTGTCTTTATTGGTACCCACATGTGCCGGAAAGCTCAAGTCACTGATAGGCTAACCCTGAACTTAGTTCTCCTGCCTCACTGTATTACATATTGCCACAGAGCTACAGTCTCACTGCAGGCTGTAAAAGGTCAATATGAGGTACAATTAATCTAAATTACATGCACATTTCAGAATATGCCACATTGCATCATTTTAACCATCATACAAACAATTACTGTGGTTCAGGTACAGTTCACTTTGAACGTTTCCATTGGCCTTAAGAAAAGGACTTTTAGTTTTGTAATGGAAACAGTAACATAAACCCCTTTATTTTCTGTAGCATAGGAAGTCTGAAACAATTACAGCTTGCCCTGTAATTCCATTTTCCTTCATTCTCTGCAATTCTTGGATTTCCTTATGTTCTTCTAACTCAGCGAAAATACTCATTATGACAAGCACGTACAGTTCCTATAACTAGATCAAGCTTGGATTGCTGAACCTGGTGGGGGGCTCCCTTCCACAGTTTGTAGGGAAATTTTTAAGGGAAAGTCAACAGCTGACCATGCAACTTAGTCAGATTATCACTCTAAAGTACAAAAAAACATGCCACCCTTCAAACCCCAAGTTGACTGTTTAACTGTCTCCCTTAATTTCCTTCTCCAATATATTATCTGGAGTAAAATGTTTTCTGCCCCATGCAGGTACTACTTCAGGCTGTGCTGACCGGGTGCACAGCACTTTGAGACATTTCCTTAGACATGAGCCTCTATGCCTGAGGGAGTGATTGCTCACTTCTTGGAGCAGCACCACTGGGAGGAATGGCTGTTGGAGGCAGGGTGACTGAGGCTTGCTCAGGCTGCTCCCTTAATGGTGCTGGTAGCTGAAGGACGGCTTTAGACTAAAGGTGTTGTAATCTCTGCTAAGCAACTTTGCAGTCAGCTTCAATTCCACATCAGCATTTCTGAATGATGTTTGCTTGAATTTTCTACATTCTTCCCCGAACTTTTTGGCCCCTACTTAAAACATGTATGTTCTCTTAAATTCAAAGGGAATTTAACTCATTTTCAATTAGAGCTACTTTACAGCTGGAGGAAAAAAAAAGAGGAAAACCTGGTGCTACAAGGTGACTGCTACAGTCATGCTATAGCTGATTTTGCATTTGCAGACACTACAAAGCAGATTTCATGCTGCTGCCATATCAGTGAATGGCCCATGATAGATAACCTATGAATTGCTTGTGCTCAGGTGCTGGATAAATGGCACAGGGCATGTACCACAGATGCTGAAATGTGCAACCATGTCAGCCTGTGGTAACAGGGTTGCTGGATTCCCATTTTCTGCAAGACATGCAGAAGATAGGGTCTGAATTGTTCTTTTTCACTGTCATTAACCCAGCAAGGGAACTGAACAGCTGGACTTATGTTGCTGTTGCAATTCCTTCTTTTTCAGCAGTATTTCTCCATTCCTTTACCACTATACTATATATATATTACCCTTTTATAAATGTTTTACCTTCCATCAAATCCCATACTTTAAAAGCCTAAACAGAAAGAACAGCTTTGTTTTCCCCTCTGTGGGAGGCAGCGAATCTCTTTCTTTCCCCAAACCACAAACCCTCAAAACTCCAGCAGTTAAATTGCAATCCAGAGCACTAACGTTTGGATTTGGAAGCATTTTGCACACACAGATGGGGCTCTGCAAGGTGCAGAGCAGTGAAGAATGTTGTAAATTGTTGAGTCAGGTTAAATTCAAAAAGTGAAAAGGGGAGGAAAAAGAACCAAAACCAAGGAAAATGAGGAAGAGGCTCCAGATGTAGGTAGGATGGGATCTGACTGTGTTCCAACATTTCTTCAAGGCAAGTAGGGAAAATTCGGATCTTCAGAAAGTAATTTTAGGGAACTCTGGAGGGAGTGAATTAGGTACAGCGTGTTTTAGTTTTAGTGGCACCTCTTGCCCATGAGAACTGTCTGGTGGAGAAAGCTGAAGGCCTGTCCTACCAAGACTCCTTCACGCCTGCATGGCTCTGATGCAGTGGCTAGGTGCTGGCCTGACTCCCAGCCTCTGAAACTGGAAAGCAGGAAGGTGTGGAAGAAAAGGAGGGATGTTGCCAGTGCCTGCAGTCCATGCTGGGCTTTGTAGGGCCATGACAGGCAGGATGGGAATGACTCCCCTTTGCTCTCCCCATTGATAGGGTTTGAGCCAGCACCCCTGACATGGGGTCACCGTGTGGAGACTGAGCAGGTTCCAGGCTGCCCCTAAAATGAAGGCAGCTGAGGGGTCTCTGAGTCACCTCTTGCTTTTTCCCAGCTTTGTGTCCCAGGTGAAGAGGTAAAGTAGTTGGCAGTCTGTCTCTCACATCTTATTTTAATACTGCAGTAATTCCATTTTAGAGAAGCTGTGTACTTTAATCTTCCTAAGGGATCTCAAACAAGCTTTTAATTTTCAGCAAAACCTTCGCAGATTACCTTTAAGATCAGGGTCAGAGATAATTTTTGTGGAGTGCCCGAGAGAGAAGAATGGGGAAGGTGCCTGAAATGGTTTTGGAGGCTTCAGGATGACTTCCTCATGCCCTAGTGCTTGAGCATGGTACATGTGGTGGAAAGCACAGCTCTATTCCTACAGCAAATTCAGCAATTTAAACCAGAGTTATTAATGAAACAGTATTTTAGGAAAAAGAGGGAACAGGAAGCTGTGCCAAGGACCTAGTTTTCATCTTAAGCTGGGAAAACCCAGTGGACTTGTCTAGTTTTGTGGTTGCAGTAATGAAAATTTGTTTCCTCCCTCTTTTCCTTCTGGTCCAGCACACCCTGCCTCAGTTATGGGCTTGGTGTCTGGTGCTCCTTAGTGAAAGCATACTGCAGTCCTGCAGTGGGAGTTATGGCCCCTGGAGGGAGTCTGTGCCCCAGCATCCCTCTTGAGAGTCAGTCTGTCATGTGATCTAGTGGAGTCTGGGAGGTAAGAAATTTAAATAAGAAATGAATCTCAAAGCTACCAGTGATATGTGAAGTTGGGGTAAGACGACAAAATCATCACCCCCACCCTCTAAACCCCACACTCCCCCCCCAAATAAACAAAACCACCCACCCACTAAGCAACCAACAACACAAAACCAGCAAGAATATAAACCAAACCAAAAGAGAAAACAAACCAAATCCAACACCAAAACCCCAACAAACCAAAACTAACAAAAAGCACCCAAACAAAAAACCTGGAAACCTAAAGCATTTTGTTTTCTGATGTACAGCGGGAGGAGGAGGCACTATGAACTTTACTATAATTCAGATAACGGAAAAGGCAAGAATTATGTAGAGCAGAAGAGAGTTTAAGTTGGAAAAACGTGATTAAGAAGAAGAAAAATTTAGGCTGCATCTCATGAGATTATAGACTAATTGTGAAATCCTCTACTACGCTTAGATCTGGGTCACCTGGGAAATATTGGAAAAGACTTCTTTCTCAGTGTGTAGAATCCCCTAGACAAAACACGAGTACTTCAGGAATAGGTTAGGCATAACTGCAATATAGTTCAGCAGCAGCAACCCCATTCCTGCACTGACAGGAGAGAGCTAGCTAATTTATGAGTAATAAGGTTTTGTATGTCTCTGTTTCTATATGCTGAGGACACTGAGGTTTCTGATAAAGCTATTTGGTTACAGAGGTGATTTTTACAATATGAGAATTTATCAAATATAAACAGGTCTAAAACTAGCAGTTCATTTTGCACAGGCTGTTCAGAAGCCAGAAGATAGTAGTAGTTATTTGCCTCCACTATCAGCTTAAGTTGGATTTGAAATACTAAATTAAAGGCAAAATAAAATTTAAGATATTTCTTTACACTGTTTGGTCCTTCTGGGAAGGATTTGCAAATGTGCTTGTATTCATCATTTATAAGCCTTCCTGTTGCTCACAAATATCTATATTGCTGACATACCTTAGCAAAAAAGTGTCTTAGTGCTGTTCATCATAATCTGTAGCCTGTTTTCAAAGCAAAAGATGGTATGCATTATGAAAATATTTGTTCACAGTATTGTTTTACAAACTTGAAAATGCATCTAAGGTTTAAAATAAAAAAAAAACCCAACCTCACAAAACCTAATCATGAGTGTGATATGCAATTGGATGCAGTTTTACAATTCAAAATGATACTTCAAAATCCCCTGCCCATCCTAAATATGTCATTTGCCCGTAGCTATTGCCATTTCTATATCCATTTATTTGCAGTAAACAACGCAGCTCAGATCTTTGCTCAGTGACTGCCTGTACCTTTTACTGTAGGTAAATACAATTGCCTTTATTCTTAGCGCTAGCTGAAGCACTTCTTGCCCTCAAAATATCACAGAGAGGGCTGTTTCTCCAAGCTCACAGTGTTTGACATTGGCTTTTAGTCTGGTTTCAGTGTGAAATTTTCTTAATGTTCTTTACCTTGGTTTTCCACCAGTGACATTTCAAAGTTGCTTCATGAAATCAAGCCAGTCTTATTGCCGTTAAAGGGAATATTCCATTTTCTCCTTCATCTTCATTCCTCTACTCTTGCTTTCTGGACTTATCCTTGAGTCAGTTCAACTTACTAGGCCAAGAAAAAAAAAAAACGCACCCAACCAACCAAACAAAAAACCACCCCAGCTTACAAAAAGATAGTTAATTTTGTGCTGGACTTGTGAAAGGAATCAGGAAGATGACATGATGGCACAGCCAGTGCTGGGCAAGGTCTGGGCTGAGCAGAGTGAGTTTGGAAGGAAGGTGGGGAACAAGACCTGCCCCTTACAGCAACAGAGAGGCAGGGAACTATTACCATGTCTCAGCCACCCTGGTTCACACTACCGAGATAGACATGCTTTCAAACTGAAACGGCTGCTGTGGAAATAAATTGATGTATTCAGTCAATGACTATGAAGACAGTATTGCCCAAACAAATTTTTCTTTGGTTCTAATTACCAAATTCACTTTTCTATCAGATGAGGATTTTAAAGTTGATTTTCATGTCCTTGTATACATCCATGAATTACACTGTTGAAAAAGGAGAAAATGGCACCTTGAGCAAATGGCTAAATTAGAAATGCAAAATTCTCATCTATAATTTGTTGTTAAGAAATGGTTTATACAGAAATAGAGAAATATTACGGTAAGTGTATAGAAACTTACCATAGAAAAATTGTCACTGAATTAACATGTAAATATGTATATTAAATTCACATCAACTAAGTGAAATCATAATATGTAGTTTTGTTAAGGAGTTCTTTTTCTGTAAGATTCTTGCCCAGAGTACAGACAGGACAGAATATTTGCTGCTTCAGCAGCCAAATGGAAGACAAGTACTGACTGACTTTTATTAGGTAGCATGTGTTGCTTAGTATGTACTTTCTAATTTATGACTATATCACACCATAATGGTTATTTCTGTAATATAATAAAAATGAAATGTAAATTTCCTAGTACTTTATAGTAAATATATTTTCATTCATTCATAGCAGCCTTCCAGTACCTGAAGGGGGTCTACAAGGGTGCTGGAGAGAGACTCTTTGTTAGGGACTGTAGTGGCTGACAGGACAAGGGATAATGGGTTCAAACTTAAACAGGGGAAGTTTAGGGTTAGATATAAGGAAGAAGTTCTTTACTGTGAGGGTGGTGAGGCACTGGAATGGGTTGCCCAAGAAAGCTGTGAATGCTCCATCGCTGGCAGTGTTCAAGGCCAGGCTGGAGTGAGACTTGGGTGACTGGATCACCTCCCGTATGAAGATAGGCTGAGAAAGTTGGGGCTGTTCAGCCTGGAGAAGAGAAGGCTGCATGGAGACCTCAT
>JAOEHY010011202.1:0-11659 GCA_025447955.1 Psilopsiagon aurifrons
CTCTGCCCAACCTGTAGCTGTGCCTGGGATTGCTCCCACCCAGGTGTAGGACCTTGCACTTGGCATGGTTAAACTTCGTAAGGTTGGCATCAGCTCACCTCACAAGCATGTCAAGGTCCCTCTGGATGGCATTCCTTCCCTCCAGTGTATCGAGCGAACCACCCAGCTTGGCAAACTTGCTGAGGGCACACTCAATCCCACTGTCCATATCAGCAACAAAGATGTTGAACAGGACCGGTCCCAACACCAATCCCTGAGGGACACCACTCGTTACTGGTCTCCAGGTGGACATTGAGCCATTGAGCAAAACTCTTTGTGTGCAGCCATCCAGCCAGTTCTTTATCCCCCAAGTGGTCCACCTATCAAATTGATGTCTCTCCAATTTAGAGGCAAAGATATCATGTATGGTGCAATCCCGTAACGTTATCCTGTTTCTCATTCTGAGAAGATTTTTGTTCACTCCCCACGTGCCAGCATAGTATAACAATAGGTTGTATCTCATTCTGAATGCAAGATAGAGACAGGAAATCACCATGAAGCAAAGGGAGATTATTATTCCTCCTATCCAAGGATTGAATTCAATCCTAGTTAGTCTTGATTTAAAGGAGAATTGTTACCTTGTCACCTTTTCTGGCATTTCGACAGAAATCTACCAATGTGTGGAACTGCTGTTGAAAATGAAATTGCACTGGGCTACGTGATTATCTTTCCAAATGTCCTGATAAAGAGTGCAGGTGCTGTCACAGCATCTGTGATTTTTTAGATGTGATTTGGTATGGATTTTTGTTTTTTCACCTCTAGCTTTTGAGTAGCTTGTAAATACTGTCAGTCTCACAACCGAATTAAAACCTCAAGGCTTAATTCTTTTTTCATTAATAAAAAAGATAGGAAGAAGAATTATTGTCACAGAGTTGACATGGAGAAATTGCAGAACACCTCATCTTTCTGTTTTTACGAGACTCCCTCTTTAAGCAACTTTAATTATGCTTGCCATTAGATAGCACTAGATAATAGATACAGACAGAATCATAGAATGGTTTGGGTTGGAAGGGACCTTGAGGATCATCTAGTTCCAACCCACCTGTCACAGGCAGGGACACCTTCCACTGTATCAGGTTGCTTAAAGCCCTATACAGCTTGGCGCTGTATCATGGAGCATACTGCCTAAACTGGTAACAATGCTGAAGTTTTCTGTGCAGAGAGCTGCTCGCACCTTTTTTGTTAGAAGTCTGTACATAGTTAAGGTAGACCAGAGCCCCCGAAATGTACCCTTGCTTAGAAAGAATGATCTTAAAAAATGTCAATGAGAGAGGAAATTAAGAATTTAAAAAAAATCCATTGTAAATTAATGCAGGTCCTACACTCCAGCTTCTGTGCCTATCTTATTTGGGGAAATACTGGCAAAGTTGGTGTTAAAATACGTTTCTTTTTTGTTGCTAAAGACAGATCTACTTAATGAGGGAAAACTGACCAGTTGTAGGGAAAAATCAGGAAACTGTCAATGCAGAAAGTACTCTCAAAAGCAGTATGGGCAAGTTTTTCATCTAATGGTTTGAAAGTGCATTGAGTGGGGTCATAGTATTTTCTAATTGCACTTAATGAAGATTGCTTTTCCCCCTAGATTTCAGGTAACCTGTAGACTGTAAAATAATTAAACCAAGAATGAAACTGGCACTATTAGTGTGGGGTTTTGTTTTTTTGTTTTTGCTTTTTGCTTTGTTGGGTTTTTTTTTGTTTGTGGGCATTTTGGTTGTTTTTTTGTGTGTGTGTGTGTTTTTTGTTGCTGCTGTTGTTGTTTTGGTTTTTTTCTTCTAAGGATGCTGTATTTGCTTCTGGAGAATAGCACATTGAGACAGGTTTCTATTCCTTTGGCCATAGTAACTTCTCCCAACATCAAGTAATGAATGAAGGCCAAATTTGATGACAACTTCCAGAGTTTGAAAATTACTTTTGAATAAAAGCTGTAAAAGGGAGGGATTACAACATTTATCTCAATGAAACATTAACCCTGTAGTCTTCAAAAGTCATTTAAATGTGGTCATTGGCAAGGCTACATTTTTGTTTGTTGCCTTTGCTGATAGTTTTAGTAGAGCTGCCCAGGTAAACAAGTTAATCCCAGTGGATTGTTGTGGGAAACAAATGGCCACTGATGGGCGTCATGATCACTGCCAGAGTTAGGTGAATATCTAACAGGGTCTTCAAGCCCTTGGCAAAGACCATCCAGCAATGCTACCAATGGGCTAAGACACAGAGATTTGGCAGTGGCTTTCTTTTTTAAATATCTATGGTTATACTTCAATAATAAGATATTGTAATATATGAAGTGAGAGGTTGCAGACTGACATAAAATGAGAAATTAAATAGACCGCATGGACTGTTTTGCTGATTTTTATCTTGCTGAATAATGTTAATGTTATTTTGAAAATACTGGAGGAGTACCAGGTGCATTTAAGTTACTTAGCATTTGCAGAAGTCTGGATTTCTCATTATAAAATTGAATACACTGGTCAAGTACACAGATAAATACGTGCAAGCTTATTTGGTTTTACTCTCTCGGGAGCAGTACTTCTAAAATTATGATATAGTTCAATACATGATACAGAGATGTTGATGTTCTTTCTCTCATGTTGGTGTTTCTGTATTGTACCTCTGGCCACTGCATATCCATGACAAAATGTGTTATGTTTTGATCACTGCTCCTGATGGTCTGTCAACCATAGTAAACATCCAGGATGCCATAATAAACAACTATTTTAGTAGTGCTTGTGATTAAAACCTTGATGATAAACATGCATATTGTTGTAAAAGAGAGGATGAGGATTGAGGACATACAGCAGCATAAAATGCTGGGAATCCTTGTTACAGGTGTTGATACTGTGTAACAACATTTTTATTAAACAATTTTGAATACACAGCTGGCTCTCCTCTTTGTTTGGGAGACTAGGTTGGTTTTGTGTCAAAAAAGCCAGAATAACTGGCTAGTCACAGAAAAAAGTCAATAAGCAAAAAATCTCCATCATATGACTTGAGGGCATCTGCTGCTATTCTTAAGGCATACAGAAAGGACTGTAGAGTAACTTTCTGAAACAATGGTCATCTTCCTTATAGCAGGCTTAAAAATATGTTTAAATTTAGAATCAAACCTTCTTCCAAATACTGCAGGCTTGTCTGGTCTGTTGGCAGCTGTCAGGTTTCTCGGTTTGTTTAAATCTAAAATCTCTAAAGTAAAGATTAATCTGCTTGATCTGTAAGGTAGGGATTTCCTCTTCATACACTTAGGCCTGTCAGAGCTGGTCCAGGACAGTTCTAGGCACTGATGTCATACTTACTATATTGTATTTTAGCAATGGTTGATTAACAACTATTCCTGTCAGTAAAGCTGGATACATTTGTCAAGAGACAAAGTGAGAAACTACCATTTCTCATCATCCTGTGGTATCTCCCTACAGTTGTGGTATTAAGCCGTGCTTCCCTCACACTTGGTATGCAGAATGAATGAGGCTGGTTTAGTATGACGTCTGTTTTTATAGTTAACTGAGCTTTGAAATTGTCTCCTAAATCATCCTTGCCAATAGCATTAACTACCCCTTTGCTGGTAGTCAGAGATTATTCTACAGTAAGTTAAAGGGTAACTCATCTTCTTTTGTGATGACAGGAAACATGGAGGGATGTAAAAGATAATGGCTAATTCAAAGCAGATCACTCCACTGTGCTTCTGGAAATCCATCAACTCCATTCAAACACAGATCTGAAATTTTGCATCAAACTTTGAAAGCTCTTTCCCTTTCCCTGCTTAAGTAAATTGTTATCTGGGGGAGGATGATGCAGATGCCCTTGAATTATGATGCCTTTCATTACAAAGGGGTGAATTGCACATTAGCCTGGCATTCAGAAGCCTGAAGGATTCAACTACTGTCTGTGCTTTTGCTGCTTCAGAGAGCATAAAAGAGAGATGCAAAGTAGATAAGTGATGTGGTGTTAAAGAAAGGTTTTTGTCCTTCCCTTCTCATTTTGCAGAAACCAACCCCTGGAAATACATCATTTAAAACTGTTCTTGTGCAGAGATGAGTCACCCCAGCCGTAAGGCTGGAGCAGGTAGTGAGGCAACAAGGGCAGGTGGAGCCACAGAGCAGCAGGTGAATTGATCCTTGAGTAAACACCTGTGTTTGCTTTTTTGACATTTTCTTTTTAAAGACAGCTGCAGCAAAGTAATAAGAAAATGTCATGTAATAACAGCCATTTCAGAGAGGTAATATTTTTAGAAACAAGCTATATCTATCTGTCTTCGTGTGGCAGTTCCATCCATACTTCCTTGTTCATCATCTGGGGTTGCTTCCGATATACAAAAGCTAGTTGGTTTGTTTGACAGCAAGGTTGTTGCTGCTCCTTCAGAGAAGTTATGTTATTTACTGTAGATGTGGAGCTGGGATCAAGAAAACGATCCTCTTAAGTTCGCCTCAGTCTAGATCAAAAACATTACCCCTTGCGTTCTTCTGCAGCAAGGCATCTTGCAAGACCTCAAGCAAAGCACATGAAAATTCAGCATCTGACTGCTTGCTCATGGGGCAACTGGGCAGTAAAAATACTGAGATTGGAGAAACCCTCTCTGTAAACACTCCAGAAAACCTTAGAAAAATGCCATGTCCAAGAAGAGTCTGAACATGCTACCTGTTCTGAGAGGCTCTGTTTGAAGATGGGGGCAAAGATCAGATTCTACTGTTACAGCTGCTCTTAATCTTTGACTACAGAAGTTAATTAGGCAGCATTTAGGTATGACAGTGACAAACACCATAAAAAATTATGAAGTAGATTGTTTTGCTAGTCTATGATAATAATTACAGCTCTTGATAGGTATCTTGATATGAACTGTGAACTGATTTTAATTTCCTAAGAGTAATGTAACTTATGATATCTTTATGAAGATGTTTGATTTATTAGTGAACTGCTGGATCTATGTATTGAAACTGTTAATGACTGTTGTGTATCATTCCTACTGTGAAAAAGTGAGAAACATGGTAACTTGTATGCATTAAAATGTGAACATGTGAACATACATTTTAACATAGAGTCATAGAACAGGGTTGGAAAGGACCTAAAGATCATCAAGTTCCAACCCCCCTACCATGGGCAGGGACATGCTATACATCTCTCTATATTAGCTCTGCCAAAGATAAATAAGGCAAATATCCACAGTAACTGTAAAGCAATTACAGTCCTATGCTACCACATCCAAAAGGGATATATTGAAAACAGAGAAAAAAAAATTAATGAAATGAACAGTTTTTCAGTGAAAACCATTATTACAATATAGCTACACTGTTTAAGAAATGCCTTATGGAAAACAACGTAGTATTCCAGTGAAGATGCTTTTATTTTGTAATATTTCTTTACAAACTAATTGACAGGGGGCTTGATAAAATTCATCTTGTTATGGTAGATGTATTTCCATTACAAGTAAATTTTACTAAATTAATTAATTTGTTACTTGAGAATACAGCCATTTGTTAATGCCAGTATGTTAAGTGATGGGGGGGAGGGAAGTAAATAAATGAAGCAGAAGGAAATAAGGTGGTCATCCACGAAAAGGGTTTAAGTTTTGGCCAAACACTATTACAAGCTCTGCTGCCTTCAGAGTGCTTAGATCAATCCTTACAACTCACCCCCTTTGACAAAACCAAAAAATCCCTGAATGTTCTGAATATTTGCATCCCTAGACTTACTATCCAGTTACATCAGAGAAGGAAATTTTGTGCAAAGTTGGCTGTTGTCTGAAAAGTTTATAGCTGTTTAATAAAAAAGTGTTTGGTATATTTTTGTGGTAAGGATGTACTTGTTTTTTTCCAGACAGTACGCTTGCATGTTTCTGACTTGTACGATTCAGGCGTTTTTTATTGGTTGCTCTCATGATTTATGGCTTGCCGAGTGACATTTTATTTTCTATTCAAGGTAGTAATGGCTCCGATTCTTCAGTTAATCACTTTTATAAGTAAAACTGATGCACTGGGTATTTATAGAGCAATTTTCAGGCCAAGGTCTTTGAGGTATTCATATTACCAAAAACCATGTGGACAAACACAACCTGGCACGTGCAGATATATGTGAGTCAGAAAAGATTAAAGAAGGAGGCTGTAGCTGTAATGTCTAGACTAGCATTTGGACTGCTTATACATTGCTAATATGTGTCTCTTTTTTTTCAAGCAGAGGTGTTCAGAGGGAGCTTAAGGTCTATTGCGAATTTTCCCCTTGTGGTAGAAGTGAAATAACTTTGAATAGGATCAAGCTTTGTGGATTTCAGCTGCAAAACTCTCATTAAGTTCAATTTCACCTTTTGTGTTGGTTTTGAGACCCTGTAGAATTTCATTTGGCACAGGGAGAGTTCGCTGAGGAAATAGAGAGTTTGAGAAACCATGATTGCTGTTATAGTCCTGTGGTGTGTAATCTGGCAGGACAAGTGTCTGTGCCCGAAGATGCTGTAGTTCACATCCCTGTGTTTGCAATTAAATTTAATTTCTTAATAAAAACATGAAGTGTGGTTTAGGGAAAACACTGCAGTGTCAGCTGATTAGTGGTGGAATGAAAATACATGCTCTTACTGGAAATCAAGTGCTTTCCTCTGATTTTAAGGCATACAATGATGAATGTGATGCTGCTAATGTGCATTTTTTGCTCTTAGCCTTAGAAATAGAGGACTGCTTAAGAGCTATGTGAATACATACGTGTTGGAATGAATGTGTTTTGCAAGGCCAGGTTGGACAGAGGCTTGGGTGACATGGTTTAGTGTGAGGTGTCCCTGCCCATGGCAGGGGAGGTGGACCTCGATGATCTTAAGGTTCTTTCCAGCCCTAACTATTCTATGATTCTATGAAACTTAGTGTTGGTATGTTTAGCGATGTGTGTTAATACTTTGAAAAATAAAGAGAACTCGAATCAACAAGTTATTGTGAGAGCTTTTGCATATCCGGATTATTTATATGGAAAATAATAACATGATCTCATGGGATTCTGGCTGCTGAGAGGGCATCACACTGGCTTGTCAAGAAGTGCTTGACAGGCTGCAGAGGACAAGCTGTCAGATGAGGTGTTAGGAAAAATGGTTTCCTTGTCATTTCAGTTCTTGGCCAAGTCTCTTCTACCCTTTATTTCCTTCTCCAGTTTGTGGTGATAGAGATCCAGTGTTGTAAGAGCTGTTTGTGGTCTGTGAATGGAAAAGTACTCTTAGTTCTAGTAACTAAGTATTACTAAGTTTTATTTCCTTGTTTGTTATTTTCAAGCATTGCTGTAATTTTTTTAACCATTTCAATATACATCTTAGTGGAAAAACTTTATTTCTCTTATAGAGATAATTCTTGTCAATTTCATCATATGAGACACTGCAACACTGTGGGAACAGTGGAAAAACATAAATGCTGTTAATTCACTCTTTTGTTGGTTCAAGTAGGGTTCTCTCTTGAGTATTTCTTCCATTTGGAAGAATCAGGCAGTATTTGTGCCTGTTGAAATACAGTGTTTGTTTAAAGGCAGAATTCCAAATACATTTGTTGGCTTTTCTCCTGAAACATGACTGTAACAGGGACATGGATACCTTAGAGAGCTAAATATCCTGCAGTCTGGTTTGCTACTGATGTGCATACATAATTTCCACTGACAGTAATGGGAGTTACATGTGTACAGAAAGTAAAACAGACCCTTAAAAAATGTTGGTCAAGTAGTAAAAGCTAGTCTAAAGAGAGTGTGGAAGTAGGGAGTGGAAAGGTGACTTTTTTTCTTTTCACTTGTTTTCTCTTTAACTTATCCTCACTCCACCAATGTTAGCTTAATATTATTTTTAGGTTTCACTCCTGAGTTGTTACGGCATAAAAGGCAAGATGAGATCCATGTGTAATAGGTAGGCAGAAGATATCTTATTAAAATACACTTGCTCTGAAGAGAATGAGAGAGAAGACTAAAAAGGCTGGCAAACGTTTTCCCTTCCCTGCTCCCAGAAGAATTAGAAGAGCAGTTTTCCCATGTAGTGGTTGAACGGTAGGAGATTCCGCTATCCCGATGTGCTGCTAAATACCTTTTGCATAGTAGCAAATAATAGCAATGAGCCCATAGTGGCAATGCTCTGTGTGTAGCTGCCCTCACAGCAGCACTGGCAGGAGTGCCTAGAGCCCCTGTGCAGCTGAGTTACCCACACCAGCGCAGGTATGCTGGCTGCAGGGAAAGACTCTGCAGAGAAAGACCGTGCGTGTTCTCAGCCATTGTAGTGCCCAATGGGCTTCCTGCCTTGCCGCAAACCAGGGCACTGCTCTGTCTGTGTATATTACAAATGAAAACTTAAAGATTCTTTTCAGCAAAACAAGCCAGCAGACCTGCATCCCAGTAGCATTCAGCATCCAAAATGCAAAACTATCTATCCCAGTGTATTTGTTGGGAACTTAACATGCTTAGCACCATATGTGTTATTTTGAGCTCTGGAAACAAGAAATGTAACTGATTTGGATGCTTTCAGGGTTTTGAGTGTCTTCCTTGAGCTTCAAATGAGAAAGGAGAAGCAAACTCCCATATAGTCAGATCTAGCAGTCTGTGGTCTATCCCCTAATTGAGTTCTCTTCAACCAGCATGTTTTCATTGTTAAATCAGTAGACATTTGTCCTCAGAAGAAACTAACACAAAGGAGTGTAAGAAAGGCTAAAACTGTTGAGAAATCTGAATGTTACACAAAAGACATAAAGATCAAATTGTCTGTTTTCAAAATAGCTGAACATCATGGCATCTTAATAAAGGGACTGCTAGAATATGTTCTCCTAATAAACCTCAGTAAAACCTCTAAAAATAACTACACAGATATATTCTAAGTTGATTAGCAGTAATTGAACTGACTTAATGTAGTTTGATGATGTCATGCATAATATTACTCTAATTTCTGTAGACAAGCCATTTGAGGTCCTTTTGCAGCCAGCATAAACATCTTCATGTTGCTAAACTGAACATTCAGACTAAAGCAGCAGAGCTTTGACATCTGGCTGTTTTATCTGGATTCTTTGAGCTACTGTGGCTTGCCTGTTTAGAAGCAGATTTGCAATGACAAATATCCTTGTTTTAGTGAAGATGTGGAAACTTTATAATTGTATAACAATTTAGACTGGCTAGTTGTATAATAATAATAGAATAATAAATGTGAAAGATGGAAAGGACCTTTGAAAGCATAAGGTTTCAAAGTTTCCTTGCAGTATGCATTTCCAGGGTTCTGTCCAACTAGGTTCAGGCTGCCCAAGCAATGGTGACTGTTCCACAGCCTAATTCATCTTATTAGAAGGAAGCTTGGAAAACTATTTTCCTAGGTTTGGGTCTTGGTTTTGTGTCTGCTCTTACATTTCCTTGGATATCTGCTCTTGTATTTTTACAGCCTTTAAAAGCTTGTAATTGGTTAATGCACAGGGTATCTTCTTTCAAATTTTTGCAGCTTGGATTATTGCTTTTCTGGAAGTGCTTTTGTAAAGTTATGCTGTGGGGTTCTAGGGTCTTTTGTTTGGTTGTGGAGTTTTTTTTGTTGTTGTTTTTGATTTTGTTTAGACTTGTTTTCTGAGGGCCAAGACATCCATAAATTATTTAACTATCCAGAGTGTAGTACAGGGTGTAAATATGGCTTCTACAAAAAGAAATTGCTGCATCCTTGCTCTGAGATTTTTCTATTTACTGACCTACACTGCTTTAATATAGAAGTGACTCTAAGTTTTTCTTCATCAAACTCTATGTTATTGTCAGTTTCCTTCATTGTGTCATGGGTTACTGGTATATCAGCATTCTTGGGTGGTGTTTGATTGGGGCACCAGGATATCAGTTACTGAATGTCCATTTTGCTGAGGCAGTGGAGAAATTGAACTGTCCAAGATTTGCCCTGCCATTTACCACATCTAAAGGTCAAGAGCAACACCTTGTGAGAAAATTTAATAATTTATTTCTGAAACCACAAGATTTATTTTTTGGGGGGAGGGTTTGTTGGTTTGGTTTTTTTTTTTTTTTTTTGTTCTGAATGGTTGCTCAGTGAGTGATTCACTAAAGCAATGATGTGCAAATCCTGTCAGAAATTTGCACTAACCTCCTGAAACTGTTCAAATTCCAAGGGCCCTGTTACTTACAATCTTGCCCTTAATCAAGAGGCCTGGCAAGGCCAGAACTGTGGCTTCTGTTCTTGTATTGTTAAATATCAACAGCTAATAACGTACTTAGTTAGCACCAGCTGATTTTTTAAATGATAGCTCATGGGGGGGGAACATATCCTGTGGATGAGGGGAAGAGTCATTAACTTCCTCTTCAATAATGAAATTTAGAAGCAGGCTTCAACATGCCCACATATTTTGCCCCTTTCCTGTTAGCTTCTGAGGAGGAGATTTCCTCTTTCTCTCATACATTGTTTTGCCAACTGTCCTGGATTGCCTGCCCAGAGTGCTTAGCAGTTCAGTTTTCCCAGAGGGCTTGCAACATATTTTTCTGTCTCCTGCTGGAGCATGGACCTAGGTGACTGAATGTGAATGCTTTTTAAAACCTCTGTTCTGTGTGCACTTAAGTGTCTTTTCTGACCTTTTCTAGAATCAGATGCATGTCTTACAGGTTTGAGAGTTGCTGATGAAAGCTATTGTCTTCCTAGGAATAGGCTACCAGTAAGACAAGGGCTGACAGATTTTGGAGTCTTTCTGTCTCTTAAAGACAAGTCTTAAGTGATTCAAATCAGAATGGAACCTATAGCGTTTTCAGAGAGGCTGACAATGCTATTTTTATGTGCAACAGTGCGCTCTATTCATCAAGGAAATGACCGCAGAAATGTGTACCCAGCTGTCTCCATATCAGAAGCATCTATGCATAGCAGCTGCTGATGTTTGTGATGATCATTTCCCATCAGACCCTTCCTATTTTAGTGGATAAGCATCAAAAAAAGTAGTTAAAATCTTGGAACTCAAGGACACCTAAGAGCCAAAATCAAAACTATTTCAATAACACCACTGTTGCATTGACTTAATCTATTTTAAATTTAAGCCAACACTGGATGATGTTCCCTACTCGATAGAAACGTGCAGCGTGCCCTGCAGTCCTTGTCCCGTGAGTGTCCCCTGCATCAAATCCTGGTCTTGACTCACTTAGTGCAGAGGGCCTCTGGGGCTCCGCAGCACCCTGCAGACCCCAGGTTACTTCCAGGCGCTGTGTGGGAGCAGGGTGCTCACATCTCCTCCAGCTGCTCAGGAGATGCCTGCGGCACTCACTGTGAAGTGTGCCTTGGCCGTTAGCAGATAGCATCTGAGCAAGGGCCTGCTCTAATGCTTTGATTTGGGGGTTTTATTTTTAAATCTTTGTATCTGCTTTCATAAAGAGACTTCTTGTTTGGGGTTTGTATTTTTGTAGGTTTTTTGGTGGTGGTGGGGGTTTGTTTGTTTATTTTATTTTTTTATTTCCTTTTTGTACATTTTGCACAATTTTACAAGAATCACAGCTAAAGAAGAGATGATATCGTGGCCAGGGCTTTAATCTATTATTTATTAGACCTTAGTTAAATGAGGTGCCTGTGACAAAGCAGGGTGTGTGGTTTCGGTTAAGTCCCCGGGGTCCACTGGTATGCAGTGTATTAGGACTGTCAGTGCAAAGTGCGCTTAAAAGAGCTTTGTATTTGGATCATACACCC
>JAOEHY010011204.1:0-44574 GCA_025447955.1 Psilopsiagon aurifrons
AGCATTTGCCAGTGAAGACTGAGGCAAAGAAGTCATTAAGAACCTCAGCCTTCTCCAAATCCAGGGTAGCCAGTTGTCCCGATAGCTTCTGGAGAGGGCCCACATTGTCCTAGCCTGTCTTTTGTTTGCAATATACCTATAGAATCCCTTCCTGTTGTCCTAGCTAAGTTTAATTCCAAGTGGGCCTTAGCCTTCCTAACCTGGTCCCTAGCTTCCCCAACAACATCCCTGTATTCTTCCCAGGCCACCTGTCCTTGCTTCCACCTTTCATGAGCTTCTTTTTTCCCTCAAAGTTTCCTCAGTAGCTCCTTATCCATCCAAGGAGGTCTCCTGTCCCTCCTGCCACACTTCCTTCTAGTCGGCACTCAACATGCTCTTTTTACTGGTGTTATCCTTTCTTTCATCCTGTTGGACTCCCCTGCTCAGGGGGCAGTGGTAAGGGGAAGCTCTTACTCAGAAAAAGTATTCATTTAGAAACTGTTCTATTTGATGGTACTGCACTTAATTTCTTATATCAGTAAACATGCCTCCACATCCTTCAGTCTTGTCATCTTAGTAAGTCAGTTCCAAACAGATTGCCCTAATGTACAAAAATATGCTACATTACACTATGTCATGACTTGAGTCAGCAAGTAGTAGTATGCTAATACAATATCACCATTGATTTTCTAAGCTATTCCAGTACAATACATTTAGTACACACACAGCTATTGTCAATATATGCCAAATTGGCAACATTGCACCAATTTGATCAAGAAAAATGAACAAATTATTAAATGACAAGAATATGCAATAGCAATATGCTTGGGTTTTACAGAATTTAATTAAATGATATCACAGCAATTTTTCTGTGACCATATATCCTGGTTTCAGCTAAAATGGAGTTGGTTTTCTCTTTGGTGGCTGTTGCAATGCTGTGTTTTGAATTTGGTGATAGCTTCCCATGATCTGCTGATGGGCTGGGAGTGCACAAGGGGTTGAGGAGGGGACACGGCCAGGGCAGCTGATCCTAACTGTCTGGGGGCATATTCTACACTATATGATGTCATGCTTAGCACGTAAAACTGGGGGGAGAGGAAGGAGGGGGATGTTGTTCAATGTGATCAAGTTTTTCTTTGCAACTGGTCATGCATAATGGAACCATAGTTTCCTGGAGATGTGTGAACAGCTGCCTGCCCATGGGAAGTGGTGAATGAATCCCTTGTTTTGTTTTGCCTGTGTGTGCAGCCTCTGCTTTAGATATTGAAGTGTCTTTATCTCAACCCACAAGTTTTCTCACTTTTACTCTTCAGATTATCTCCCCCATCCTACCAGGGGGAAGTGAGCAAGTGGCTGTGTGGGGCTTAGTTGCAGCTGGGGTTAAACTACAAGAGTCCTTTCTGACATTCAGTGCTGAGCTCAAAGTGTTCCAGATGAAGATAGGTTTGACTGAAATGTGCTATATCTAATTTGCAGTCATTATTGTTGTCTAGCTATTAATTGTCAGGCTGTTGTGTTTGTTATGGGGTTTGCTTGCCGTGCTGTATATAAGTCAAGTGACTGTTAGTGGCTGCTTTTTCCTTTCACTGCTTGCTGTACTTCTGTGCTGCTCATCATCTGACTCTGCTGTGCCTGAGAACATTTTGGCAACTGCAATGGCAATGCTCTTATCAGGACATCACTGATGTGTGATGCTGTGCTGTACTGTACGGGCTGGATCTCCAGTGTGAACTCAAGCCAAAGGGACTGCGACCTGTAGATAAGTCCATGTGGCAGCAGGACACCTCAAAACATCTGTAGCCCATGCCAGAGAAGGTAGATCTTGAAGTCTCTGCTGTCTGCATAGTTGCTTCTCTCACATATTCTTACTCCTCTCTCTCAGCAGGCTGATGCGCAGTATTTCTTAACTGTGTTACCCCAGGGGCACTACCACTGGTACTCATGGGCTCAGTCTTGTCCAGCAGTGGGCATATCTTGGAGATGGCTGTAAAAGGCTCTGTCTGTCATGGGTGCAGGTTCTCTTGTCTTCTCTCAGGCGCCACCTCTGCATTGCTGATACCAAAACCTTGCCACATAAACCCAAAATAACTGCTTCTGAAAGCTAACACCCTAAAGGCTATCATCACACTCAAAGGACTAATTACAACACAAAACTTGAATCAACATGCAAGTGACATCACCCACTCAAATAAAAAGATTTAATGATTGAAGTCCTCCATCTGGAGTTTAAGAAAGCTTTGGTTTCATGCTCTTCTCAGTCTGAGGAGACCCAGACATAATACTTTGCAGCTTATTGGTACTGTAAAGCTCATCATCAACTTCTTGCCTAAGTAGGGCTCTGCCCATGTTTGCTACTGAAGAGACAAACAGTACAAGAATTGTGGGCAAAAGAAAGAGCATGAAGTATGTCAAGGGACAGGAGAACCTTTATACTGTATCAAACCAAAGGATAAGCGAGCCCCATGGCTAGTGGTATACGCTTAGAGAAAGAATATTAGAAATCAATCAGGGTGATTCTAGATGCTGTCTTCCTTATTACTCACCACCAATACCACACGTTATCCCCTTATCCAAGACTTTGCCAGCTTGGGAATGTTCAGAACTCCACCTGATCAGTTACACAATTCAATTACTTCTCATCTTTGTAAAAAATAAATTGAAAAAAACCCACAAAACCCAAACCAACCAAAATAACAACTAAAACCCACCAAACTGCTTCCTGATACTTTAATTGCATGGCTCCTAGTACTGTACGCTATACCTGCTTTGATATATTCCGAATTCCATGTGTCCTGGGTTCAGCAGTAGCAGTCACTTTTCTCCTTCTTAGCAGCTGTTGCAGTGCTGTGGTTTTGACTTTTGGACTGGGAACAGCACTGATAACACCAGTGTTTTAGTTATGGCTTAGAATGTTTGTTTTGACCAAGGACTTTCTGATCCTCATGCTCTGCCAAGGAGGAGGGGAAGCCAGGAGGAAGCAGAGCCAGGACGCCTGAACCGAACTGCCCAAAGAGGTATTCCATACCATGTCATGCCCAGGATGGAAAAAATGGGGGCAGGAACCTGGAAGACTTAGTTCACAGCTCAGTCGTCAGGTAGTGTGCAGTGGTGTCCTCTTCCCTTGTATTTCCCTGGTCATTGTTATTATTGGTGGTAGCAGTAGTGATTTGTATTGTACCTTAGTTATTGGACTGTTCTTATCTCAAACCATGGGAGTTACACTCTTTCGATTTTTCTCCTCGTTCTCATGCCCCCTCCCCCCCCCCCCCCGAGTAGTGGGGGAAGAAAGAGGGGGGAGTGAGTGAGCAAGCTACATGATTTACGGTTTAAACCATGACACCATGAATCTCCAAAATGAAGATTTCTAGTTTTCCAGCAAAACCTCTTCCTTTTTGTATTTTCTTTTTGACTATGCCTTTATTTTGTCTACTTTGCCATTTGCCTTGCCTTTGCAGGGAATTGGATTAGCTGATCTCCAGAGGTCTCTTGCTACCCTAATGCTCCTGTGATTCACTGAGTTTGGAGATAAGACAACAAAACCAAGACGTAGATTTAATGATAAAATGTCTGAGTCAGTGCATTTATTTAGTTTTTACTACTGTAACACATTAAAACAAATAAAATTAAAAAACCCAGCAATATTGACTCAGAGCTAATAGTCACATAGGTAGACTTTGCAGGCATTTTTCTCCTTCTTAGTAGCTGATGCAGTGTTGTGGTTTTGATTTTCAGCCTGCGAACAGCACTGATAACACTGATGTTTTCAGATACTGCTCAGTAATGTTTAGTCTGACCAGGGACTTTCTGAGTCTCATGCTCTGCCAAGGAGGAAGGGAAGCCAGGAGGAAGCAGAGACAGGACACCCGACCCAAACTGACCAAAGAGGTATTCCTTACCACAGCACGTCATGCCCACTATATAAACTGGAGGCAGTTACCTGGAAGGGTTAGATCACTGCACGGTTGGGCTGGGTATTGGTCAGTGTGTGGTGAGCAGTTGTATTCTCTTCCTTTGTTACTTCCTTTATCATTATTATTATTGGTGGTAGCAGCAGTGGTTTGTGTTATACCTTAGTTACTGGACTGCTCTTATCTTGACCCGTGGGAGTTACATTCTTTTGATTCTCCTCCCCATCCCTCTGGGAGTGGGGTGAGAAAGGGGTGGGAGTGAGCTAATGGCTGCATGGTTCTGAGTTGCCGGATGAGCTTAAACCACAACCCTATCGTTTGATCCCTGTTTGTAGGATTATCTTTCTGACTGGTGACTGTTTGGCACAAAACACATCAAAATGTGGAAAGCTTCATTTTGTCTAAAGAAGGGAGGATTCAAGATAAATCTCCTTTCAAACTGCTAAGTTTTCCTTTTAAAACTATGGCTATTGTGAAAACCCTCTTGAAGTAATTAATGCTCTCCACATACTGTGTCTACAAGTCAGGCTTCTTCAGGAGACAATATTCCAGATAGTTTTGAGCTAAGAGTAATAGGAATTATCACACCTACATCTTACTGTGTTTTTATTCCAAAGCCACACAGGAAGTAGGAGAACAACAGCTCAAATGCAGAATATCTGGGAGAACTAAACACGAGGTTATATAGGAATGTGTAAAAAGTAGTGCAAAATGCATCTCCAGTCAGGTAGTGCAGAATTGAACTCCCTGGCACTTTTGGCCATGTGCTGATTAAGCAATTTATGAAGTTAAACTCTATAGGAGAATTCATTAATTTCTATAATGTAAACTATTTCCTCAGAAGTGTATTTCCCATAAGTGAGATGGTTTTGCTGTGGCCATGAATAAATCAGCAGTGAAATAATCTTTATAGGCAGTGCTAAAAAAAACCTGACTCAGGGGAGAAATTTGAACATAAATAACACAGAAAAGTTTACAGAAAAAACCCACACAAACTCATTAAAAATACATTTATTTTATGGGAAAAAAAAAAAAAAAAAAAAAAAAAGAGCAATCTGCCTAAGCCTAAACTTGCAGATCTGACATTCATTGTATTGATCAAACCCCTGTTTTGTCAGGGATATGTTTGATAATATCATTTTGACATAAATTCAGCAACCAACAGGACACAGAGAGATCTTGAGGGTCTAACATGCAGTTTTGAGGCTTTAATCAAGAAAAGAATGATGACCAACAGTTTCTTGAGCAACTAATGACTTGAGCTACGTCATTCCCTGTGTGTTAATCAAGAGACACATTGAAGGGAACCACTAGATGAGAGGAAACAGCATCTTCTGAAAATACTCTTTTCAGGGTGCTATGAAAGTGGCACCACAAATCGGATCAGCCCAGCTCACTTTTCAGAATCTGTCTGTGCATTCTGCATTTATACATTTGCCCTTATGTGTATGTTTGTACAGAAGACAAATAGATTGTGCTGCTGCTCCTTCGGCTTAAATGAGCTTTCAAGGTTGTGAGCATGTTTCTGTGGGAAAAAAAAGAACAGCATAAGCCCCCTCAAAACCTCAAAAAACAAACAAATAACCCCAAAACAAAGCAAAACACATTAGTCTAACAAATAAGATCCAGACAAAAAGCTTTTTAATTCTCCAAAGATACTTAACTGTGTAATCCCTGTTAGCTACTTGCCAAGAGGTCTGGCTGTATGATGGCTTTCAAGAACACAAAACTGCTTCTTCAGTTTCCTGTGGTCACTCCACTCATGCTGAAGTTCAAAGCTTTTGGTATTGTATTTGCACTCAGGAAAGCTGCTTGGACAAGGAGCAGTAGATCTGACAGTACTACATTATTAGCAGTGCTCTCCTCCCCAGATTAGTCTTATTTCATCTTTCACTCAAAAAGGGCACTAGTTAACATTGAGTGCAAATATTTTGGAGCAGAGCTTACCCAATGCTGACTATTATTGCTTTCCTTCACCAGCTAGAGTTCTTCTCTATATATTTTTGCTTATGTGTACCCAAACCTGAGATTTTTCAGGGTAGACAACGTATTTTTACAGTAGCTAAAATGGTAGAACCTTACTATCTGATCCTATAACTTTATCTGCACTTGTAGAAATGAAATATACCAAATATAAAGGTATGTGGGACATGACTGAAAATACTCTGTTATGAAGACAGCCCAGCACTTCCTTTCGCAAGAACGTGTTTTTAATAGGTTATAACTACCTTACCTTTTAAGTGTTTGACAAAGTCAGAGGTCTTGGATTTATTTTTCCTTGCTTTCTTCAGCAGGCAGTGATATTTCATGGAGGTTCAGAATCTTTTTGGGCTTCCTCAAGCATCTGACACAATTTACCAGTGACTGAACACTACATCACTTGTGTCCCTACAGAATGGCTGAACTCACACTTCCCTTATCTCAGCTTTCCATTAGCCCTCACCCTTGCCATAACATACCTTAGCTACATGATATTCTCTCAATGAACTACAGTATTTTAAGTGAGTGTTGTCCACTCCTGTGCACTGAATAAGGGACAAATCTCTAAGAGAAAAATACCATTTTTGTACAAGTATGAATAGAAAAAAGAAAGTTATCCAGGTAACCTTATTGCTGGAATTTCCTAACTTCTGAGAGCTTGGATTGTCGATCTTGGTACTATTTTTGCAGCCTTTGTGCACAGCCTATTTTATATATGTCCAATTCTGATTCAACAATACCCCAGGCTACAAACCAAAGTAAGGTGCAGGTCAATCAACTACTTGTATTTCACCTGAATTAAACCACACTATTTTCCAATAAGAGAGGTCGAATACAAGACATGATTATGTTTTCATGCCATATATATGTGTACTGAACATATCTGCCTTTGTAACACCTAAAGCAAAATAATACGTGTTGAGAATGATTTTTACATTATGTGTGGCTGTTAAAAAGTTCAATTTATTTATGTTTGGTGTTAATTATGAAATGGTACATAGTCACATTAAGTTTAATTAGCAGAATCCCTGAAGTCATCAGCTTTTCAGTCATTACTTCATTTCTGCAATAAAAATGCCTATTAAATGTGGCTTCTGATATCCATGCATAAAGAAACTGTAAAAGGTGTGGGAGACAAATCAATGGAATAAATATTTGCAGAGGATTAAGTTCTGCAAATTATGTCTCTTCCAAAGAACATAACTTTCCTGTCAAACATCCTATTGATCTTAGGCTCCTCAACTCTTCTTTCTCCCTGGTGAATACATTCTAATAAGAAGCAGAGTATCACTAAGTTTCAGCCATTTACTAGCTCTCAGAGAGCAATCTTCATTGGTTCTGAATGAATAATAGGGAGAACTTGGAAACTTGCAAAATGGGTAGAACTGACAATATACCTTTTAGTATTTTGAATAGCTTGACAGTAGCCAGTAAGACCTGCTTCTCCTGCATCAAGCTTTGGAAACAGTAATTCCTCTCATTACTCTCACCTTCCCTGCTGGAGTTTCATCACTACCCTACAGCTCTGCCTCCTGAATTTCAGGGTAGCCCAAAAAATATTTGGAAAAGTCAGCTAAAACACTTGGAAATGAGCCTTGGACTGCATGGATGTGGACGCTGGGTTTGCCCATTTTCAATTACTGTGAAATTCACACTCTCTAAGTGAGAAGTCGAGGCTCTCTACAGTCAATGGACACAACTGCATGTTTCCAAATGGAGAGTCACAGCATTTAGTTCAGGCAGTGGTTATAGTCTACAAGGTTTGCACAATGCAGTTCTGCAAGGTGCCAAAATCCATGCATGAGCACTTCGTGCTTCCATTCATGCCATACTTTCTGACAGTGAGATTCCAGAACTAAATCAACAAGTCCCTGTAGTCAGTGATGTCTAAAAATATCTGGTATCCTTCATTTGAAGTTTGACTTGTTTGAGTTCTGAGCTATCAGGAAGGCAGACAATGACACCAGGAAAGTGCAAAGCCTGAGATAAAAGCTCTATTAAGTATTGCTACCATATTTACTGCAGTTTTGTAGCTCCCAATTCCGAGAATGCTTGCATCCAGCTTGCTTGGTGTAGGCCAGAGTGAAGGCATATATGCTTGCCAAAGACAAGAGCAGCCGTCCCTAAAGTTGTTGCTCAATCTAATCATATCAAAAGGAAACTCACACCAGGCCGTTTCAGCAGCAGCTAGTCTATAAATCTATAAGAAAACTGAGTGCTGATTCTTATTCTTCGCATTCCAAAGTGAGGAAAAAGTGGCTAACAAGCTGTAGCATTTTGTGCAGTCATAATTAGAGTTTTGCTTATTCTGTAACTGAAACTAGAAATACTCTTCTTGTTCTCAGCCACTACACTGCGTTCTTTTGCTCTATCAATATTCAGGTTGATATGAATTGCTTTTTATGTCTCCTTGTAGAGGAGCAGGTCTAACTTCACTGGTCACATAAAGATCTGTAGGAACTATAGAAAGGTGGAAATCAGTTCTTCAAATTCAGATTTATCTGTGAAGTTATGAGCCCAGTAGGGAGATAAAGTGGGCACGATTGTTTACCCAACACATGGCCCAAAGCATATAGACTACTCCCAGTGACACAGATAATTCCAGCCCTAAAACTGTAGCATACCTTCAGCCATTGGGACCACACATGTTCAGCTTACCTGAAAAATGTCACCTCTTTATCTACAGTGGGACATTGGCATTTGTGTTTCCATTTCTGAGAAAATTTCAGTCTAGCCAATGTATTATTCTCCAGTTCTGGATCCATCAAAAAGCCTTTTTCTCCATCTATAAAAAACTGCAGAGCATGAGAAAGTTCCCTTCTTTTTGAAAGCATCTTCTCTCCATGACAAGATTATAGATATCCCTTTCTCATTGGATCTGCACAGGCTTACTTTTCTCTTTGGTAGTAAAAGATTCAGAAGGTCATGACTTCTGGTCAGAGCTTTAATCAAGCTTTGAACACGTACTGGCAAAAGGACATAATCCTCTTTCTACTTAAGCTCACAGCAAAAATGTGGTCCTTTTCACAGTAGCTAATTAATAGCAGAATATGTTTAAATACAATAAGTTGTTGTACATGCCTTGGAATTTAATGAAACCTAATAAGCAAAATGAGGCTCTTTTATGTAAACTAATCACTTACAGTTAAGCCCTCTTTGCAATATCTTCACTGCATTATTCCATTGACAATAAATTGCTCCTTTCAGTGTAGGCAATATTTCTCAGCTCTCCCACACTATAAATCATATTTTCTTCTCAATCTGCCAGCTTTATTTTGAACAATTGTGCTGAAGTGTGCACCACAATTCACATTGCATATATTAGCCTGCTATCAACTGCTGTTTTAACCACACAATTCCAACATTCCAGTTTCAGTTTCATATTTATATATCTTGTCATCTGGGAAAACAAATACCTTGAATCACTTCCACTCCAAAAGCAGAAGAATATTACATTGGATAAGGCTGTCAGTAGCAACTTGGGATTTTTGACATGATTTCTATTGACCAACACCAGAACAGTTATTAATGATTTTGATAACTAATAATAGATCCTATTTCTAAGGCCTAAGGAAATGTCTTTACATATATTAGATGGTGTTTACTTTGAAATACAGCAATCACTGCAAAGAACAGCCTGTTAGATACAGAATTGCTTTTATTGGTTTATGATGAAATGTTCTTGTTTCTTATTTGCATTTCTCAGCTGACTAGAATTGTGTATAGCTTGATATTGACCTGAACAAAATCCAGAAAATTAACTAGATTTACAGGAAAGAAGTTTCATTTAAGGACTTTGTAGACTTTATCTATGACTAGGAAAAAAAAAGAAAGTGAATAACTCTACCTCATAGTTGTACAGGATTGCATTTCAGAAGTCTGCAATTCCCTTTGGCATGCATGAAAAAAAAGACTAGGCTCTCAAAACTAAGGAGCAGCCATGCTTACAGTAATTATAGATGAGAAGACAAGAACTCAGTTTCTTAAAAGTCTGCTGGATGGGCATATTTAGTGATGTGGTTTTAGCACCTCTATTTGGACAGAGATGGAAAACTGGTATAAAGAGCTGTAGATTAAAGTCACATTACACTGTATTGCTTTAGTTGAAATGTTGCCTCTGAAGAATTTTTCTTTTGACTATATATCAAACACTTATTTATTGTTTACAAGTTTACTATCAAAACTCCACATCTTCAGTCATGAAACTGATGAGTGATAGAACACTGACATGATTCATTTCAAAGAACACATACATTAAAAATGGAGCATGCAACATCACTGTCGTGGTTTAAGCCATAAGTCAGCCATGCAGTTTGCTACATGGAGAATCAAAAGAATGCAACTCCCACAGGTTGAGATACTGCTACCACCAATAATAATAACGACAAGAGACATACAAAGGAAGAGAATACAACAGCTCACCACAGCTCACTGGGTGTACACCCAGCCTGACCAAGCCATGCACCCCCACCACCCTTCTGGGTATCTGCTCTCCATTTCTGCCTCCTGGGCATGACGTGCTGTGGTATGGAATACCTCTTTGGTCAGTTTAGGCCAGGTGTCCTCTCTCTGCTTCCTCCTGGCTTCCCCTCCTCCCTGGGAGACCATGAGGCTCCAAAAATCCTTGGCCAGACCAAACATCACTAAGCCATAACTAAAAACATTGGTGTTATCAGCACTGTTCTCAGGCCACAAGTCAAAAACACAGCGCTGCACCAGCTACCAAGAAGGGGAAAAATGACTGCTACTGCTGAACCCACGACAATCACTAATGGAATCTCTGCCCCAGCCAATCTTCCTAGAAATACTAGGCATTTAAGTCCAATATCAACAAAATTTCTGCATGATGAGGTATGAATATTTAAAGATTATATGCTTTCATCCGCAAAAAAAGAAACCTAATCTCTGTTTAAGCCTTAAAAGTGATGATGTATGGATAGCTTCTCATAAATATTTACTTTCATTGCTATGTAATATTTTCTTTCCAATGTGAATGTTTGGAGTTCTAGCTCTAGCTTCCAGTCGTTGGTACTGAGAGGCTTCTTGAGCCACCTTTAAACTCTCATGAATAGCAATAGAATTCTAGAACATCCTGAGTTGGAAGTGATCCAAGAGGATCATTGAGTCCAACTTCTGACTCTGCACAGTCCAATCTAAAAGTAAAATCATGTATCTAAGAGCATTATCAGAATGCTTCTGGAACACGAATGGGCTTGAGCTCATGATGACTTTCCTGGGAAGCTTATTCTAGTACCTGACTACCTTCTCAGTGAAGAACTTTCTCCGAAAGGAAAAAGTGTCCCGTCTTTTTCATCCTCTCTTGCCAAGTACTAATACACTGACAAGATCTCTTCTGAGCTTTTACGCTAAATAATCCCAGATAACTCAGCCTCCTGTTTTACTGTAGATATTCCAATCCCTTAACCATCTTAGTGACCCTAATGATGTCAAGTAACCTGATAACAGCTTCTGGCTTTGTGCTGGACCAGGCAAAATTTTGTGTGCAGTCATGTCTCTGTTCTACCCTGTTCTTATCAACAGCAACAGTGGCAGCTCTGGAGTCAGTGCAGATACATGAGGAGCTATTTGACTGTCCACAGAAGTGGTTTTCTAGCTCTACTGGAAGTAAAAGCGATCATTTTTGAGATGGTTTGTATGTTCAGAAGTAATACAACGCTATTTGGCATGGTGGGTTTACACTGGATGGCAGAGGGTTGACCCAAAGTCACTTGTTCACTCTCTCCAAGGGGAATGGGGGAGAGAATGGGAAGGGAAAGGCAAGGAAAACTCATGGGATGTGATAAAGAGAGTTTAATAAGCAAACAGGAAAAAGAAAGAAAAAGCAAAGCAAATGATACAAAGGCAATTGCTCACCATCCCCCGTGAGTAAACAGATGCCCATGCAATGACTACTTACTCACGTACCACCACCTTCACACTCTGTTTTCATTGCTGAGTATGACATTAAATGGCATGGAGTATCTCTTTGATAAGTTTGGATCAACTGTACTGTTTTCATCCTCTCCTTACCTCTTCAGTGCCCACAGTATTGGGAATTCCTACTGGGAAAGCAGAGTGAGAAATAGGCCTTGACACTATGCAATAACTAAAACCCAGTACAGGGAGTTTCTGAGCTTTGAACACAAAGCTCAAGAGCCCACACCTAAGTGTATGAAAAACATTCACCTGGAGACTGTTTTTCCAGTGGGCTGAGTTTTAACAAATAATTTTTCAGTACTACCTGAAAAAACATTCCCTAGAAGGTGCAAAATCTTACATCAGAATCTCTCTTTCCTCCTAAGAATTCTTAAAAAAATATACTTTCCAAATGGATAGATACTTTCAATAATCTGACCCTCATTTCATTCCCTAGGTTCTTACCTACGCTGACAAACCCAGGAAAGCCTGCTAAATCTTTTATATGCAAATAAAATAATTTAATTTATTGTTAATTAGCAGAGAACCATCAGAGGCTAATATCCCACATACATCTTACTTTGGCCTCATGCTGCCATCCTGTGCAAGATAAATTCTACCCATCAGTGCAATTTTATCAATGTCTCTTACTGTTAATAATCACATCAGGACTTTACAGAATTAAGCATGAGCCAAAAAAAATCAGCATGAATGCCAGCTTGCTGCAATACTGAGCCTGATATAACGATGTGCTCTCTTTATGGAAGACGCAGAGGATCTTGGCCATTAAAAGACAGTAATGGAAGGGTTACCCAAAGAAAAGATTTTGATAAAGCATAAAACTCCTGAAAGTTGATAAAGTTCAGCAAAGAGGGCCATAATCAAGAAATTCTCTTGCTAAACAACCAAGTGTGAGTATTCCATCTAGTCAAAGACCCTAGAAACCTATGTCCTTTCCTAGGGATATCTCTAACATTACAAACATAAGCATTATGCAAATGAAAAATTGAAAGTGGAGACCCACATAAGTAGCACCTTGTGGGGCCTCTCCAGTAGTTCTAACACTGGTAAATGCTTATTTACTCTTCCTAGGGGACTATTCTACAGGTTATTAATCCTTAAAGTGAAGTACCCCATGAAAAAAAGGGGAAAAATTTCTCCCCTTTTGTCGTATTTTTGGGGGCACCCCACTTCTCTGAAAGTCAAGTTTAATTGTAGTGAGAGTAAATCCTCAGATGCCATTAAAAAAATAGACTGTGAAGATAATGATAGAAATTATTCCTTTTCATCAAAACATGGAATATATTTCTCCCTGGTGAAGCATTTAGGGAAGACTAATGACAAAGAAATCAGCAGGTCATGTCTTTGCAGTACCTAGACATCCTTTCTAGACAGCAGATTTTCCAGATCTCTTCCCAAGTATTTTTCTATATAGACCATGGAACACACTAAGATGAACTGAGGTTTCATTCCAGTTCCTCTACCAGGAAGCATTTTCACTGCTTAAAAATAAATAACATTTAAGAAATTGTCATGTACAATTATTTTTTTTAAATACTTTTTTTTTTTCATTCCATTGTGTTCAAAAATGCTCATATGGGAGCAGGAATTTTCCTTGCGCCTTTTCTAATCAAATAATATGCACACTTCCTAACCTTTTCAGGTCACAGTTAATTTATTATCATGATGAATGCAGACAGCATTGCCTTCCTTCTACACACTCCTGAGATTTACCACATGAGGTATTTTTAAGTATAAATCCCTTAACATCTGCCTTAATTTAGTAGATAAGATCATTAACAGCCATTATATCTAATCAACATCTAATCCTTGTAGAAGGGATTCATTAGCAGGATGAAATGGGAGCAGGAGCCCACTAATGATAAATGTTTATTTTCTTTGAATAAATTTCCACTAGGGTAGAACTGGCAGCACTTTAAAAACTCTTTCAGAACAACATTGGATTGCATAGTGAGCAATCACCCTCAAGCAGTAGGTCATTAAGAATGTGGTGTTTGCTTTTACATCTGTAAACACAAAACAGATTATTCATAAAATAGAGGAAAGGATCAGAGTTAAGAACAGTTAGGGCAAAGTTTTGTTCATGGTGTCGTCTGGAATACAATGAAGATGATACCGTTTTGCTTTGCATTGTATGTGGAGGTGCAGGACCACATACCACAGCAATGACATTCCTGAGGCCTGTACGGAAGAAAGAGAAGAATGTGACTGTGCACCTAAGAGACTTCTGCATCTTTTAAAGTCACCAGGTACACTTTCTGAAATGCCTGGCCTTGGGCTTCTACTTTTTCAAGTTAAATTACGTAGGCTTCTGACTGTTATACTAGAATTTGAATCACAGAAACAATATATTAATGGTTTATATGTTAGGATGGAGTGGTTTGGAGTCATTTCATGGCTGAGGAGAAGAAACACAGTGGTAAGGCAAGCTTCTGCCTGCCAAACCCCAGATCTTGGGGGTTTTGTTACTATTTTAGATTAGCTGAAGAGGCAAGGCTTAAAAGTAGTAGTCTTAAGAAAGTCTCTAAATAATTCAGCACTTGCTGAGGAATGCCTTGTTCTAAGCTATTAATCTCCTCATGACTTTTTTTCAGGCAAATTGTTACAACAATCACAAATTGCAAAATAGCTCCAAATTATTTAAAAGGCTTTCAAATTATTTAGAAGTAGGCATAAGAATTTCGCTACTGTTCAGACACTAATCTAAGGATGCTCAAGCATTTATTTCTCATATGTTACATTCTGTTTGCTTCTACAAGTGTGGAAATTACTCCTGCATTTTGGCCACTTGTATAAGCAACCTTCTATCAAACCTGCATCCATCTGCTGGCTGAACAGAGAGAATCTGAATGCTAAACACATCCTGATTCTCAGAGAATCTATGCATTGATTAGCTTTGCATGTTTAACCTCTAAGAAGCACTTACAAACTATTGCCTTTCTGTTTCTGGAGTTTGGTTAATTATTAGATTGAAGTTACATTGAATGAAACGCATCACTGAAGACAGGGAATCCAGACCTAACAGTGACTATTTCTCTAAAAGTACCTGTGACTCTGAGATACATAACAAAGCTGTGATTCCCTCTTTATAGCTTCATCAATGAGTGATTTCTGTGCAGTTGTAACTGCAACAGAAAGTATGTCAAATTGCCCCATCCTGATCTGACTACAAGTCAGCAATCTCAGTATAAGTCATAAGCATCAACCATTTCAGTCTGGAAGGGGCACACAGAATCCACAATTACCATTTCATAGCATGAGTGTCATTACCATTAAGCTACTGTACAAAAGATAGGCTCTGATTAGAAATGAGTGTAGCTGTGACTGTTATGCATTGTTTTGAATTTAGAACTTTGTATTTTGAAGTGCTTAAATCAGGCTTACCAGGACAGAACTTTCAGACAACTTGTGTGCAGGTACCAGTTGGAAAAAACTAAGTGGTCCAGGTTAGGAAACTGATGCCTTATTTTATAGTTTAGCAGGAAGAGATGTCTCTTACACTGCACTAGTTGGGATAGAATCATTGAATCATTTAATATTTTGGGTTGGAAGGCACCTTTAAGGGTCATCTAGTTCAAACATACCTTCCAGTGAGTAGGGACATCTTGAACTAGATCAGGTTGCTCAGTCTCCTATCCAGCCAGACCTTTAGTGTTTTCAGGGATGGGGCATCTACCACCTCTCTGGGCAACCTGTGTCAGTGCCCAGCCACCCTCGTTGTAAAAATTTGTCCTATATCTAATATAAATCTATCCTCTTTGGGTTTAGTGCCTTTGCCCACTGTCCTAGCTCAACAAGCCCTGCTAAAAAGTCTGTCCCTATCTTTCTCATAAGCCCCCTGACAGTACTGGAAAACTGCTCTAATGCCTTCCTGGAGCTTTTCCAGGTTGAACAAGCCCTACTCTCTGTCTCCATAGCAGAGCTGCTCCAGGCCTCAGATCATCATTGTGGTCGTCCTCTAGACTCATTCCAACAGGTCCATGTCCTTATGTGTGAGGCCCCAGGACTGCACACAGTACTCCACTTGGGGTCTCACAAGAGCAGAGTTATAGGGGCATAATAATTTCCATTGACCTGGTCATGCTTCTTTTGATGTAGCCCAGGATAAGGTTGGCTTTATGGGTCGTAAGTGCACATTGACAGCTCACGTCCAGCTTTTCAAACACTTGCAAGTCCTTCCTCCACAGGGCTGTTTTTAATCCCTTCATCATCCAGCATGTATTGATACAGGGGGTTGCCCCAACCAGCATAGAGGACCTTGCACTTCACCTTATTGAGCCTCATGAGGATCACATGGACCCACTTCTTCATCTTGCTCAGGTCCCTCTGGATGGCAGCCTGTCCCTCAGGTATGTCAACTGCTCCACTCAGTTTTGTGTCATCAAAAAACTTGCCGAGGGTGCGCTTGATTCCACTGTCTATGTCACTGATGAAGATATTAAACAATGTCGGTCAAAGCATGGACCTCTGAGGGACACCACTTGTCGCTGACCTCCATCTGAACATTCAGCCATTAACCACTACCATCTGAATGCAACCATGACCACAATCAAATAATCTTCCTAGCAAGAAGAGCAAAAGCTCTTTTATGAATAGACAAAAAGCACAAGTGCTTACGTTGGCCTAAAAATAGCTTTGGTGGCAGTCTGGACATCACTGCAGACACCAGCAGCTCATCTCCTGCTCAGATTTCTTCATTTACACAGCAGTGGTATTCTGAATTTTTACCTCTATCTCTCAACCTCAGGGATTTTCAGAGTCCATCAAAAGTAAATTAACCTGAATTTTTTGAAAACACTTCATAATTTTGTCATGAAATCTAAAACTGAGGCATATTTAGTACTTGCCTTTTATATTTGTCCTTTTACATCTTTTAATCTTCCCACACCCCTTATTTTGCATATTTATCTCTGTCTTTTTTGGTTTGTTTTATTGTTAAACTCTTTTATTGTTAAACGTACTGGAGTTTCACTAACATGGGGTTTGACATACTCAGAGAAGCCCTGTCAATTTGGGGGCTATTTTATTAATCTCTTTCTTCAGCTGTGATAACACTCAATGAACAAGATGAGCAGCCCTAGAGATAGTGTTTGCAGCAATATATGCAGCTACAGGCAGGACTTAACACCAAGGTCAGGAAAATTCACGCAATCTGTTTGAGAGCATAATGCTGTAAAATTGAACTCATAAATAGACTTCAAGAAAAAAGTGAACAGAAATGAATAGTGAGAAGTGCATGCTCATTTGTCACTAAACATCTCTTCCATATTGACCCCCATGCAGGAAAACCCTTCTCATGACCTGAGATGAGTCTGCATCAAATTCTTCCATTTGGGATTTTGTGTCTATCCTTTCCCCAAGCTAGCATTAATTCTCTCTCCATATGGATCCTTGAAAGCTGCTGTTAATGCTGTTCAGTGAAGGTCTGTCTATGTCTTTTCTACTTCAGAAGGCAAAATCTAAATGCTGATGCATTATGAAGGCCCTGATCAACTCATGCAAATAGGGAACAGGAAGTGGCCATGGGAAGCACTCCCTCCAACTGAGGGTGAAGGACTGTGAAGCAGAGTGTTTGGATGGACATTAACCAGTGTTTTCTTGAAAGTTGTAACAGTGATTGTGTAAGTGAGCATCAGATCATCAAAACACCTATTCTTTCTTATATTTAATTTGTTAGTGGACCAATAATGTAATTAATCATGTGCTACTTTCCCATGAAAAAGTCTTACCTAGGGAGAACAGATGAGGAGAGTCATTCACCACAAGCATTACCTAGTATATTTTAAAGATCAGATTAACTCCAATGCAGTCATATTTCTGGGATAAGAAAGGTCAATTTTTCAAGAAAGATGTGATTTAAATACACATGTTGAAATTCCCACTGGATTAGAGCATGCAGATTGCCACTCATCACAAAGGAGGCAGCTCCTAGTGCCTCCTACTTGACATGGCTATCTGTTACTGCAACACCTGACAAATGGATGGAGCATAATTAACAAAGCATAGACTAAGATTAATTAAAAAGGCTTTTTGATATCTAAATACATTTCCATTAACTCAGCCTAATCCCTTTACTCCCGTGCATCCAAAAAGACTTTAACACAGAACTTTACGCCTCTCAGCAGAGTATCTAAACAGGGTTCTCCTCTTCCACCACAAACTGCATAGGGATCAACGTACATGTATACATGTTGAACATGCTGCATATTAAATGGGTAGGAGCCCAAAGCCAGCAAGGGGAAGCAATGAGCACTTGTGTGATTCTGAGTTGGTCCTGGTGTGTCGTAACTCAGTGTGTCATGTATTCTACGCAAGCATAAAATAAGTGGAGAGGACAAGGATGCCTCAGGCTGTTCTAAATGGTTTAATTCAGTACATCAAGATTTCATAATACAAGCATAAGTCAAAAGACAGAGACAAATCCAGAGTATGTTGAAGCTGGTGTCTGAAATCTAGAGTGTACTACAGTCAAAAGCAAAAACCTTTAGTCCTCATTGGGCCTTCATTTCACTTTGGATGGAATAGATTCCTTGACTTGACTAGACAATGGATAACTTATTTGCAACTGGACATCATCTTCTCCTGGGCACTGCATGCTGGTACACATACTGTTGGAATTTTAAATGCAACAGAGACATCTAGGTACACCTACACTAGAACAAAGCCAGTGGGAAAACCACATGCTATGTTTTCTACTAAAAAGCCATGGGAACATTTCAAGTACTAAAACCAGGCTGTGAAGTTAGGGAAAAAAAGCATCAAGTCAGCATAATTTTGAGCATATTGAGAGCTGCAGTCATCAATTTCAAGGAGCTGCCTACCACTCACTTGTTTTATTTCGCTCATATTAAATGGACAGCAGGTTAATCCACCATATTGCTTTTCCACCTACTTCACTGTTACTGCCAAATCAATTTTTGCCAGTAAGGTTCGTTTCACTTACATGCTTCCAGGTGCTTACTTATACCTGGGACTTGTGCTTTTTGTTCTTATTGTTGGCTTTGCCCTGAACAAGCTATTTTGGTTGCTGAAGCAATGAACTGTTATAGAGGGAGTACTAAAACCCACAATGCAAATGAAAGAACAGGTACATTGCATACTGGAACTGAAGTTTTAACACAAGTTTTACTGCTCATGCCTCTAGTTTTCAGGAGGGGAAGGAGAGGATGGAGGTTAAATTCAAACAAAACCACCATCTTTTGCATACAAACAGTGTGGGACCAAAAGCTGCCACCTTCATTCTTCTGGAGTAAGTTTGATCAAATATACAGCATCCACCAAAGGAGAGTCAGGTTATGCCTTTAGGCACAGCCCCGAGGAAAGAGTGCAAACAAGGGATCTAAAGGCTACGAACTGCTATGAGAAGGTTAATTATTTCTTTCACTCTTCTTCACTGTTTTTACTCTGGAATTACAGGGGGGTACAATACAACAGGAATATAACTCCATTGCACCACGTGGATCAGCTGGAGTTGGAGGAGATCATGTGTTGATTTTTAATTCTGGTGGGGTGGTTTGACCTCTGCTGGCTGCCAGACCCCCACGCAGCAATCCTCTCAATCCTCTCCTCAATAGGAGAGCAGGAGATAATAGGATGAAAAAGTTGCTGAGTCAAGATTAAGACAGGGAGATTATTTACCATATAGCGTCATGGGCAAAACAGAGTCAAACTGGAGAAGATTAAATTAATTTAGAGTATACACAAATGAAACCATCTTCCCACCATCTCCACTTCTTCTCCACTCAACTTCACTCACGAGCTTTCTACCTCTTCCTTCCCAAGTGGCACAAGGAGCATGGGGATTGGGGTTTGTGGGAATTTCATGATACTTCATCTCTGCTTCTTCTTCCTACTCATGCTATTCCCTTGCTTCCAGCACAGGGTCCCTCCCATGGGATAGAGTCCTTCTCAAGCTTCTCCAGCACTGGTCCTTCCCACAGACTGCAGTTCATCATGAACTGCTCCAGCATGGGTCCTTTACACAGCATGCGGTCTCCTCAGGAACAGTGTGCCCCAGCATAGGTCCCACATGGATTACAGCTCCTTCCAGAAATCCTGTTCCTGTGTGGGCTCTTCTCCATGGGCTGCAGCTTCCTTCAGGGCACATCCACTTGCTCCAGTGTGGGTCTTCCATAGGTTGCAGTGTGGGTATCACTGTGGTCCTCCCTGTGGTGCAGGGCAACAACCCCATAGTCTTCACTGCAGGTTGCAGGGCAATCTCTGCTCCAGTGCTTGGAACACTTCCTCCTCTTCCTCTTCACTACCTTGGTTTCTGCAAGGCTGTTTTTCTTGCATTTTTTTTCCACTCCTTTCTTTCTCTGTTGCTGTAGCATTTTCTACCCTTTCTTTAACATGTTATCACAGATGTGCCATCTCAGTTTTAGGCAGCTGAGGGTCCATCTTGGAGCTGGGTGAAACTGATGTGTCTGACATGGAGACAGCTCCTGGTGTCTTCTCATAGAGGGTACTTTTACAGTTCCCTCCACACTATCAAAAACCTTGCCATGTAAACCCAATACATCTCTTTAAGCAAACTGACTTGGATATGCGAAGTGTATCGAGAAACAAAGAAAGAGACATAGTGACCTGAGAAGAGGTGGGTTTGGCTTGCAACTATCGTTTGGTACTCTCAGTCAGATCTGTGACTGCACACTTTAAACAGTGCAAGGAGAGAGCTGAATCCAACTTGCTCTTGCATTGCACTCACGGAAGTAACTATGCCAAGAGGGTGAATGGCCCCAGCTTGCATTTGGCCTGGCCAGCTAGCAAACTGCCAAGCAATTCCTGCCCACAATCAGGGAGTTAGCTTGGGCCAAGACCCATTCCCAACAGACAGTCTAATTGGAAAGAGTTTTGGAGGGATGGAATGTTTAATAGTATAAATAAACCACAGCATGCCAGTTGGGCTTGGCTCCAGAGAAAAGTCCTGGGCAAATTTAATTTATTCATATAAAACATAGCTAGTAAGAATGTGTGAAAGAGAGAAATGAATGAGCACATCTCTTGGCCATTCACATGCATTTCATCAACCAAGATTAACATACTTCATCCACCACTTTTTTCTCCTTCAACAAAGAATAAGAAACATAGAAACGTGTGCTTCTTATATTCAACTTACTCACAAAGATTGCTTGAGGAATCAAGCAAAGGTTGTTTGAAGTTTTGCATTCATAGTATATCCCTGGCTGCTCTCAAATGTGTGTTAGAAAGCTATAGCTGAGACTGGATGCCTGTGTCATGTGTCATTACACATAAAACTACTAGCATCAGTATAAATAGGAGACTCAGCTGAGACCATTGTACAACTCAAGGTTTGGGGCTGTCTTCTCTGAACACACCTTTCAGAGAAATGATACTCTTGGGACTGTTGAGAAGCAGCAGCACTGGCTAAGAAACACCTCTGATGCTGCAAGTAAGCCACAGGGGCTAGAATAATCAGCATACAGGGCCTGGTGTGCTTAGCATACCTGAAATGAGCACAGCAACTCAAACCAAGAATGATTCATTTGCAACCTGGACTTTACAGTATTCAACACTTTTTGGACAGGAGTGAATTCATTCTGCAGTGGAGTTTGCTCTCACCAGGATTTATGGGAATCCATGCTTAATTACTGCAGTTTTGGCAGTCCTACAGCACACATCCCACAGATCTGCTTCCTACCTGAAGCTATTGATGGCTATGTATGCACAAATACATAAAAGGGACCAGGTACCATGATGCATAGGTGAACTGTTTCAGCACACCTTGCACCAGAACAGTTAAACCTCCTTGTATTTCCAGCACAGAACCCCAAAAGCGAAACTAGTTGTTGAAGGAGACCACAGCCCATGCTAACCTTTTAACTGTGCCTGAGCTCTGTGCAAGCAAGCTGACCCTCATCAAAGCCATGCCAGGCTAGCAAGCCATATGGATGCCATGCAAACCTTGTGGCTTGGCAATGTTACTTTATTAGTATAGATGTAAACTTTGAATGCTTCATTGCTCTGGAGCTAGCCAGCCTGAAGTGGAATAGTCTGGTAAAGAATGTGGAAAGGTTAGGGATCTGCATTTTTATCTCAAACCTACACTGATATAGGCAGGGCTCACAGTGTAGACAGGACCATCATCTGTTATCGATAAGCAAAAAAAAAACCCAGGGTCATGCTGGAAGGAAACTATCTACTGATAGCCATGATTTCTAAGGCAGCCTTTCTGAATTACAGCCCTCCTGAGATTTATATAGACCTAAGAAGCTCCCTCTGGTCAGAAAATTGTGCTTACTTTAAAAATTAGTTTTTATCTTGCCTTTTTTTCAGATTTCATAATTACTTTTACTTTAACTTTAGAATTTATTTTTAATCATCTTTCTCCCAGAGATACCTGGGTTGTGGATATAGTTGAGGTCTTCTAAAAACACACCACTGTTTCTCAGTATACCTAAATATGATAAATGCTAATTAGAGCCTAAATCTCAAGAAATGTACTTCAATATTTTAATCCTGGAAGAGTTTCCTAAGAGGAGAATCTCCCTAAAGGAGTCCTACAGGAAAACCGGAGAGGGATTTTAGACAAGGGCCTGGAGGGACAGGACAAGGAGGAGATTGAGGTGAGCTCTTAGGCAGAAGCTCTGCCCTGTGAGGGTGCTGAGGCGCTGGCACAGGGTGCCCAGAGAAGCTGTGGCTGCCCCATCCCTGGCAGTGTTCAAGGCCAGGTTGGACGCAGGGGCTTGGAGCAACTGCTCTATGGAAGGTGTCCCTGTCCGTGGCGGTGGGCTGGAACTGAATGAGCTTTAAGGTCCCTTCCAATCCAAACCATTCTGTGATTCTATGAATTGAGGTGGAAGATTTTACTTCCAAGCAGATTGAAGTAACACATTGCTATACTGTGTTCTGTTCTTCTGCCTTTGATTTAAACCTTCAGTGGAAAGCAAATAAAAGATACAGACTCTCAGTTAAAGAAATTTGTCTCCTACTATGGTCTTTTGCTGTTCTTATTTAAAAAAATAAGGTTTTATTAAGTAATGGCAAATGATTTATAGCAGCAGACCCTTTTTGTCACAGTATAAATCTGCAATTGCTTTTGGAACTCTTAACTGCTCTACAATATTGTACTTCTGGTAAAGATGCAAGAGTTGAAGGCTGACTTTTATAAACCCAAATCATTAGATGCTTTCTTTACCAGCATTTTACTTGACTGCTTTTAATTCCACAGAGTTGATATATGATAGTAAAGTCTAGCACACAATAAATTTCATCCTGAGTGGACAGAGGTGCTGTCAAGTCTTATCATCTTTAGAATGGAGGCAGAGGACCCTGGCACAATTCACTCCTAATTGAATTTTACTCTCCACTGAACACTCTACTGAAGTTCACAGTTACTGGCAGCAGAGAGCCCAAGGCTGTGGTGCTACACCTGAAACATCCAGTGATCTTTCCACACTTCTGTAAATATTCTGTATCTTATCACCTCATCAAAGTTCCAAGCTTTATTATTAACCCCCTGAGGATAAACCAGATGTGTTATATGTTGCTCCTGGATCTAGCTAAATGGTGAGTGTAGACTGAACCTTTCTAAATTCAAGACTTACTCGCTTTAAATTATGGATGGTGACAGAAACCTCAAGGACAAGTATATAGATTAAAGATTTACACATCTCCACTAAGCTGCTATAAATAGATAATTGAAAACTGTATTTTGTTCTACTTTTGAGAACTAAGAAAATATACATCCAACTGAAAGAGGGCAATAAAATAGTAAACATACTGGGTGTGCTAAATATTAGTTATAAAATCTTAATTTATGTAGATTATGACAGCACCACTTCTTCATACACGGAAGGAGGGGGTAAATGACCATTTACAAAACACTCTCAATCAACTGCTTCTTTAACCTTCTCCTCTGCTCTGACGCCTGTGGTAATTGAATGGGAAGGTGGTTGTGACTGTTACGATGTTATTAGTATTTTCACCATTACGCTATGTTGCCAGTGTCCTGTGTGCACTTGCTTTAATTTCATATTTAGGCTGTATTTTCTTATAGCATGAAAAGTTGAGGTTACAGATTTTGTGCAGAGCCTTCTACAAAGTGACACCAAATTCTCATGGCTGTGGCAGTAACAGCTCACCACAAAGAACTGGTACCAATGAGGAGGAGGCTGATGTGATCCTTCTCCAGGAACATGGAGGAGCATGCACAGCAGTAAGTTACAGCTTACATATGAGTCACAATGTGCTTGAAAGGACCTCTGGAGATCATCAGGGTCAGCTAGAGCAGGTTGCTGAGGGCTATGTTGTCAGGTTTTTAATATCTCCTCTGATGGAGACTCCGCACCTCTCTGGGCAGCCAATTCCAGAGTCTGCACATTCATACTATAAAACCAAGTTTTTCCTGTGTTTAAATGTGTAACCCAGGACAAAATGGCATTTCCTGTATTTCAGTTTGTGGCCAATGTCTCTTGCCCTGTCACTGGACCCTTGAGTACTCTGCACTTGTTTCAGACTTTCCTGTAAGTCTCAGAGACCAGGGATTCCTGAAGGAAAACAATCCTAGCAAAGAGCAAGGAAAAGAAGGTATTAAGTACCCTTTGGATGTCCCTTGTCACAAGGTTCTCTGCCCCATTCAGCAGCTGGACCACATTTTCCCTACTCTTCTTTTTCTCCTTTTATACCAGCAGAAGTCCTTGTTGCCCTTTATATCCCTCACCAGATTCAGCTCTATCTTGGCTTTCCTAACTCCATCCCTGCGAGCTTTGCAAAAAAGTCTTCATATCTTTCCTGGGTTATTTGTCCCTGCTTCAACCTCTTATATGCTCCCTTTTTACAGTTCACTTTTGCCAGGAGCTCCTTGTTCATCACAGAAGCTCCTGCCACTTTTGAATGACCTCCTGCTCAACAGGATCATCCAGTCTTGAACTTGGAGGAGGTGATCCTGGACAATCAACTGACTCTTCTGATATAACTTTTCTCTCTAGGCCAGTATCCCCTGTTAATCTTCTAAGCAGTTCTCTGAACAGTCCAAAGTGTGTTCTAAAATCCAGGATTATGTTCCTGCTATTTGTCTGGTACTCTTCTCACAGGTTCACAAATTCCACCATTCTGTGGGCACAGCAGCGAAGTCTGTCCCCAGGCTTCATATCCCAACCAGCTCTTCCTTGTCTGTAAACCCAGAAATCTATTGAAATAAAAACTTAACAAAGAAAACCAATCATCTACAGATGGAGGCAATAGCTCCAAGCTGAGTCTGAAAAGAATCATTGTTCTGTGTGAATCTGACACAGAGAACCTACAATGCAGGCTGACCTCTGCAATACACAGGGACCTGGCTTGGATTCTGGTATCAGGAAAAGTTGCCATTTCCAACAGAAAAAAATACTATGGGATAATGTTAGCTTAAATATAAACCATAGTGCTTTTGACACGCCTTATGTGCTTCACATCACTGGAATTAGCACTCAGGACAATCCTGTAACATTGCCATGCAACTCCTTTGAAATTGTTTATGAGAAAAGTATGCTTCCAGCCTTTTATCATTTTTCCCCTCATTTCTATTTAAATAATTTGTTCAAGGCTCCCTACAAGGATATAGAGAAAAATTTAAAATCTAAATATGGGTTCTATTTCCTCACACAGTCAACGGAATGATTAATAATATAGAAGTAGACTTTAAAACAACATTAAGTTTAGTGCTTTAAGAAAACATTTTTTTACAATCTGAACTCAAAATCCCATTTTTTATCATAGAAAGCTGGGGGTTTATAACATCACTTTCAAACAACTGGAATAAATTTTCCCTCTTTCTTTGCAGAGATTCTTAAGTAATTAGTCTTGGAAGAAAGCCTAGAGAGTTCTGACCTTGAATAAAATCATTCATTGCAAGTAAAAGAAAATGTTTCAGACAGATAAATATAAAATTGTCTGTAAGAAAAGGGTTTTACCAGCTGATGCTGAAAACATGATCATTTTGGCCTAAGGGTAAAGAAACACATAGAGACTAGTTGTGTTTTCCAAGATCATCAATGATCAGCTTTTTCAATAGAAGTAAACACTGGTCTCACTTTCTTGACAACTTCTCCTTTGTTGATGGTGGTTATATATTGTTATAAATGAAAATCCTCAGCAGAATGGCGCACAAGATAACAGGCTTGCAGTTTTTGACAGAGAAAAGCAAAAGTGCAGACTGGCAAAATGTTAGCTAAGATGGGTTGTGCCTGTCAGGACTTTTAATCCATCAAAAATGTGCAGAGTAAATTGGTAAAAGCAAACACTGGGAAGGTTGTAAGGCTCTAAATCATACCTGCTACTTTGTTCATATTGTTCTCATGTGTACTGCATGTCTTTCTTCATGTGCTTTATAGCAAGAATAAGTAAAGCAGACACAGACCTTTTCTTAAGATCCTACGCAGATTGATTGGGATCTTGAATCTGGGGATAGCAGACAAAGTAATGTAGCTTTTTACAATTATTAGTACCAAAAAGCAAAGGAAAAGATGTTACTTTCTGTTGGAGGCCACCAAGTTGTAGCCAGGAAACGAAGAGGGAAAGACTGAAGGGACTGATTAGGAGTCAGTGATCTCAATGTTGTTCTCACTTGAAGAAATCTATGGGAAGGAGAAGCTTATGCAAGAAAACCTTTCATGACAAAAGCCTCTCATGAAAAGTGACTGCAAAACTCTAGAGAACTTTAATGTTCGAGAAGTAGATGACATAAAATTATGTTTTCAGTTTCCACAGCTGTCTCGAAGAAATCTATTTACATTACCTTCATAGGGATGTAGATCATAAATAGGCATAACAGTATTTGACACACTTATAGATCTCAGTAAGCTCATATTATAAAGTAATTCCAATAAGAGAAATTGTCTAAAAATACCTTTTAAATTGTTTTGATAATTACCTAAATCATGTGAGTTTTTCCCCCTAAAATGTACATCTTGTTTTATTAGATTGCTTTTTCAGGTCATAACTGGTGGATAAAAAGAAGGTCAAGAGAGATAACAAAAGCCAGATGACAAAAAGCTGGTACATTCACATTCTTTAGCCAGTTAAGAAAACTGATCACAACAGTCAACCTGGTTTCCCTTTACTTGTACAGCTTCTATTAAATATGAGAAGTGAGTACTGAAGAATAATTTTCTGGATAAAATGGTTACCTAGACAATTCTAATTCTAAGGATACTTTAAGCTGTTTTTCATTAGGTGCCTTTCCTCCCCACCTCTTGTACAGCCACGTTTTTCTGTGACTGCCTCTGATTTTTTGCATTAAACCACATCATTAATCACCAGCACAAGTCTGAAACTTGCTTAACTCAGTAGAGTTGAGGACTCAAGGCATGACATAAATATCAATCAACAAGAAGTTTTTGCATCATGAGATTGACATTGTCCAGCATTCTATTCTCCTGAAGAAGCCACTAGCTTTGTAAACAGAAATGCACAAGACCAAAGGAGTACAGTTTTCCATTTGTAAGTAAACACGCATCTGCAGCATGAGACATGTGGTATTGGTCACAGGGAAAAAAGAACTGACACACAAGAGATAAAGAACTTTTTTGGGGAAAAATCACTTCTCATTGTTTTTCACACTTGATATATCACTATAGGCCAACATAAATATGAACCTTTGCTCCATAGCTTACTACTTCTTTGCTCACAGTGTTTGAAATGAAAGTGCTGTGCCCTCCATGGGTATGTAACAAATTTTAATTCACAGAAAAAAAACACTACAACCAGCTTTATTCTGACTTAAATCCTGACAGTTGAGGATTCTTAATTCCCATTGATGTCAATGGGACTCAGGACAACTCAATGCCTGGCACCAAGCGCTCTATGCCAAACAGTCAACAGCGCCTCTGGCACTACATATTCAAGATATCATTAATGCTGATACACAGAGCCATCAGTTGGCCTGTGCACTTCCAAAGCTTCGTTTTGGCTGTTCCGATCACCATCCTGCCAGGCGCTGAATTTCTTTTGGAGAAAATGGTTCTGGAAATCAGTGTATCCAACTAGTCATCCAAGAGGCATCAGACACTGTCTGGGTATATTCAGAACTTAACCACAGAGCTGATGGTCTTTTCTTATAGTGCTCAGTAAGGTATATTCATCACGCACCATCTGCTATTTAAGATTTGGGCCATAGTTTAGGACTTCACAGAGAAAATGCCATTAGTCAAAAAATGTTGTACCACATCAATACCAAGGGAGTAAGCACAAAAATTATATAGTAAGAGTTTAAGATCAATAATGGATGAGGAAGTTTTCTCCCATCTGAAGAATATCAGTAGGATTAGGAAAATCCCCTTTCATTTTCCAAATACAAACCTTGTATAATGTCATTGTAAAGCTGAGATGGATTCTTCAACCCCAAAACAATCTAGCAATTTAACACATCAGTTTGCACAATCTAGGAGGAGATATTAACTACAGAGTTATAGAGTTGGTCTCTTACTAGCCCAATAACTGTGTGATTTGAACAAAATGAAACCACCCCTGTAGGCAAACTGGGAAGGGAAGCCTGGCTGGCATGCAGTGTTTGCGTGTTTTACTTGCCTGGGAGCAGACCTATATTCAGATATAGCCAATGCAGCATTTTGTGATGAAAATCCATTTCATGGAAGTATTGCTTTAATCATCAAGGTCTTCTGACTGTACAAGAAAGAAAAAGCTGTTTCCAATAGTGACTAGACAGAACACACCATCTCACATATAGCTAAATCCACTGTAGAGAAAGCAGGCTCTAGTTTTAAAATGAACTAGCTGGTTAGGCTGATGACTTTGCAAAGGTCTGCAGTTTACCTTAAATTGCAAACTTATTGCAGTGTGAAATTTTCTATTATATCTAGGAGAACAAAGGCAGCAACACATCTATTTCCTCCTATTAAAGAAGAAATCTTTTGAAGAGAAGACCTGTTAAAAACTTAGGACAAATGTGGGTGTTACCAACTGCCAAAGTTTCTTGTACATTAAACTGTCTTTGTAAACTCAGTATTTCTTCTAAATTCCATTGCTCAAATCAAATTTACTTTCTTCACTTTTGTGTGGGTTATTCAGACTTTGTACTGAGCAACATTATTTTCGGAACATTTTGTTATTGCAGATAGTTAATTTTGTAAAGAAATTGTCATATCTGAGACCCTAAACCAATGTACAGTCTTGCATGTCACTGATGCTAAATTTAACTTAGCTCTCCAGAGATTAAATACAGATTCATTAAGTTGCTGCACGCTTTTATCCACACTCGTGTTCCTGAAAGATTTCTCGTCTATTACAAAGAAAACATGGCTAATTGTTAATTAGGAAGTGCATACAAATGTGATAAGATTTAATTAACTCAGACAAAACCTTTAATAAAAAGATTTAGTTGCTCTTTTTTTTTTTCCTTTTTTTGTTTTCCCCTGGAAAAAAAAAGTTCAGGACTAGGTTTGCAAAAGCCCTGTTACCCTTCAGGGTTTCACCTTCAAATACAACCCTTCAAAACAGACCAAATAAAAAGTGAAAAGAATCTCACACTATAGTAGATAATCTTGAAATCTGTGCATCGATATTTGATGCAAAACCTCAATTGAAGCAGATTTCATCAGAAAAATGCTCTTTCAATAACTGTGTTGGTTTTGATTGGGATAGAATTAATTTTCTTCGTAGCAGCGAGAATGGAGCTATGTTTTGGATTTGTGCTGGAAATGGTGTTGATTACACAAGGATAGTTTAGCTACTGCTAAGCAGTGCGTACACAGTCAAGGCCTTTTCTGCTCCTCACTTCATTCCACCAGTGAATGGGCTGAGGATGCACAAGGAGCTGAAACGGGATAATGCCGGGAGAGCTGACCCCAACTGACCCAAGGGATATCCCACACCATAGGATGTCATAACAATACAGGGGAAGGAGGAAGGAGGGAACGTTTGGAGTGATGGCGTTTGTCTTCCCAAGTCACTGTTACATGTGATGGAGACGGCTGAACACCTGCCAGCAAATGGGAAGTGGTGAATGAATTCTTCGTTTTGCTTTGCTTGCCACACACAGCTTTTGCTTTACTTATTGAACTGTCTTTATCTCAACCCGTAAGTTTTCTTTTGCTCTTCAGATTCTCTACCTTATCCCATCAGAGGGGCTCTGTGAGGCTTGGTTGCCAGCTGGGGTTAAACCACAGCAAACAAAGAAATCATTTAAGGAACAAAGTCGATATTTATAACATTTCCTGGGAAAAAATAAATAAAATAAAATGCCTTTGTATCTTGGAAAGGCTGGAAATTTACTTTTGATATAAAATGTTCATTCTTGCATTGATTTTTCTTTAGTTTTGCTACATAGTTTATATTCTGACTCAGCAACAATCACATTGCACTGAATCTCTGTCAAGTCAAGTTAATATCAGTTATGCTCTCTGTTCGCATTGACCTCTGTATATTCAGGAATATGAAGGATCAGGATGTAAAATAATCCAGAGTAGGTAACAGGATCCTAACATTTGGGACTCAGAATTTGCATTTCTGGTAAACTCAGATTGTATTGTGCAGATACAACTTAATTAATAGAATAACAAGGTAACATTAAAGATAAATTACCTTTTAAATTAAGAGCTCAAAATTTCATATAATTCAGTGTACAATTTAGGCTTAAATGTCTGAAATCTGAGAAACAGGAATATATATATATATATATGAATTGCCCATAAAACTTGAAGTGTTTGAAAGATTTCAGATTGACAGATGCAGTAAAATCAAAACTTCCTTTATCCAACACTTTATATATAAAAATTACCAATTCTTCCTGGCAAGCCTCAGATATTCTAAGAGGAGGCATAAATTTTCTCTGCAGAAGAGCTGCTGAAAAATAAAGCCATATGAAGGATTTACCGAAAAGCCTCTCAGGCTATTTCATATGTTTCTCTCTCATGTAAAGTTTTGGTGCTGAAACTTACATTGTATTAAGTTTACCTGTATCTACCACTTAATGATTACAAGTTCATCCAAGTGCTCAGTTTTTGGGTAAAAATTGGAAATTCTTCTCGAAATATATTTGGATAGGTGCTGCAACCCAAACATAACAAGTGACACTCTAGGCCATCATAGGTATATATATATTAATAAATGTATTGTAACAATTATAGAAATAAATATAAAATTAAGAATATGAAAAGGCCTCACGACAGTATATGTCAAGCAGGTCAATGAGATTATAGGACATGCTGTTTTATAGTGCATGCTGGGGAAGAAGAGCAACAAGAAAAAGTTTAATTAGAAACAGTAGAGATTGGGCTCTCAAAAAAATGCTACATTCAGGTTTGATGATAGAACCCACCACTTTTAACACAGTCAGCAAAGCAAAACTCAGTTGCACTTGGCCAGCCACTGTCATAGGGTACAAGTGTTTCACCATCCTCCAGCTGGAGAAAATTAGACAGGAAGATCAGGCTTGCACAGTCACTCCCTTTGAAACCATCATCAATGCCTTAGGAGAGGGACTGTCCTTACCCTTTAGCTGAAATATCTTACATACTATAATCGCAGCCCTATTGTGATTAATATTGTGTTTGTGCCTAGGATGTTGTGTTTGTGTCAGGGTATCAACTGCAAAATTAGAAGGAATGGAAAAGCATTCAGGAAAACTCTCTCTTCTTCTCATACTCTCTTCAAAATATCTTGCAAATCTGCATAAAACAGAATTCAAGTGCTCAAAGAGGCACATTCCCTGTTTACCATTTTTCACATTTCTAGAAAACCTGTGCACATTACTGCCCTAATAACTAGTGTGACTTTGAGCACCATAATACAAAACATCTGTGTCCACTCCCACAGTGACCAATGAGAGCTAATTTTCTATAGCCTGGACAAATTATCATCTTCAAGGATGACAGCATCTGTCTCTGTGATGTATAAACATGTCTTCCCCTTTGGCCTCAGATAAGATTCATCTGAGCAAGGCAGCAGAAACAGGGGCATTACAGCAAGGATACCGCTTGTGGAAAACCAGCTGTTGGCTATTTATCTTTGTATGCCCAAGCAGCTTTTATCCAAGATACAGCTGCTCCTTCCTTTCCTCCCTATTAGCTACACCTGCCTCAAGCAGATGAGTGTGATTGTTAAATGCCTTTCTCAGTATTTAAAGTTTTATACCTATTGTTAGTGTTCGCTTTTTCTCACAGGCAGCAGTTTAAAGATACTGTCAATTTATCTTTCTGGTAAAAAAGAGGCTTGTTTTTATTTCTCATAGAGATGAATGAATAAAATATTCCTTTTTTATTTTCTTAAGATATCACAAATCTGGACAAGACATCTTCCATCATACTATGAATTCTTAATGCAGCTGTAACATTATGTGACCTCAAAATTTTCGATAGGACTGAGGTTTAGGAAACATGTGCTCCTAAACATATGTTGCAATATTCTTCCTCTTTACATAACACTCAGCTAAACATTTAGTAGCCAATTGCACCAATTACAGTGCCATTTTTCTCTGCAGATGGCAGCATTGGTTTTTGGAAGCCCAGAGGCAGACTGGGTGTATTTTCTACCCAGCCATATGCAGTCATATACTGGATACATGAAGTCTTCACAATCGCTTCCCACCCTACCCTTCCTCATAAGTGTTCTGAAGTCCATGTTCCTCTGCGCTGCATACTTGCATAATTCAGCAACATCTCTTCCAGCAGCACCTAAAGGCCCCACTCAAAATTTAGGTTCCTCTTCCAGGTGTTGTATAAATGTGTACTAAGAGATTGCAGTGTATACAAAGTTTGGAGCTGGGAACAGGCAGATCTGGGAATAGACCACTAGCATCCCACTCAGTGCCCTTTTTGCTGTTCTGTCTCATACATGATTGATTCACAGGTGTCGTAACATTTATACCTGAAGCCACCAAAACATGCTTGGAAAAACTGTCTGACATATTCAGCCTCTTAATGGCACAAAATACACAGTGGAAAATCTGTTATCCTCAGGCTTCAGCTTTGCCTCCTCACTCAATCATCCATCACAGGGTATCTGAAATGCCATCCAACATGCACAGTGGTTGATGAGTACATGGAGAGCAAGCATCAATAGTCAAAATTCACACAACGTGAAAGCTTCTTTCAGCTTAAGGAGAAGATGAGAAAAGCAATCCCTGAAACACAGCTGAAGTTTCCTTCGATCACACACCAGACATGCACATATCTAGCTTATTCACAAGTGGGACTGCCCATAGCTATTGAGCACCCCAGGGGAACTAGACACTGTATGAGCTCAGCCTTCTGTGATGTTTTCCATGTTTTCATGGCAACATGAGCACAACCTGTCTCCTTTCATTTCCCCCACTCAAGGCAACAACAATGCCAATCAAGGGTAACTTCCCCTCCCTCTTGACACCATTTTTTCTGGCTGTAACTCCATCCTTGTCAAAGATCCCAAAAGCTGCAAAACAACCTTGTCTATCACCAACTCCATTCATCAACAGATGATTTTGGTTGTGCTCAGGAAAGACCTGAGATGAAAATTGCAAATTATTCCAGTAGATAATAAGGCAAAGTAAAGTAGTGTCTGGCAATTCATCTAACCCACTTCTTGGAATTAAAAGGTCTTTCTTGTAGATTGAGAATAAATTAATCATGACTCTCTAAAGCAGAGAACACTGGTAAACTCAAAGAGAATAACGAGTACATGACAGGAAGCAGAGCATATCATATGCAAGGATGTATTTGCTCATTAAGCACTACACATAAATATGCAACCTTCTTTTCTGAAGGACGTGAAGGATAGGCTGTAGGTGGAAAATATTAAAGAGTAACAAACAAACATTTATTTTTATTGAACCATCCATATTCTTTCTTGCAAAAATGAATCATGCAGACAGAGAAACAAGCCAAAAAATGGGGGCAGAGGCAAGTGCACAACATATTCACAAAGATTTAAATAAGGGACATTTGGCCATTTGGGAGATGAAGGTTGTCTGAAATTCTTCATCTAATTAGGAAAGTATTTCAGCAGCAATTCAATTATTTAATACAATTTATATTCATTTTTCTTCAAGAATGGAAAGGGGAAGGAAGATAAATTACTGTTTTTCTTCGCTCTACCACTTTTGCTCCCCACAGCCATCTGGATGCAGAGCAAAGAGACTCCCGAGGCTGCCTGTGCTCTTTGGCCACATACTAATACCACTTTCATGTGCTTTATTATCAACTCTCTTGTTTCTTTCCGGTCATCTTCTATATTGATTCTTAGTACTGGGCCTGCTGGAGCATACTTTCATTTGCAAACTTCTAAATTACATCACCTGGGGAGACTCTTACTTCTAAACTGAATTTCTCCTTATTCTGAAGAAAAGCTTTTGTGCCTCTTTATGCATCAACTGTGGAGGGCTGTGTGCTTGACTACTCGTAATTGGCAGCTGGTATCATTTCAGAATCCGATGTAGGATTGAGTGACAATCAGCTAATGAGGTTAGAGCCTCTAGGGTCTTGCTCATCTCTCCAGAGCCACAGCAGTGTAATAGATTGCAGAGAGTGGTTATGAAATCATTTGTTGTTCCACCTTCCTCTTACTTGTACAAATGAAAATTTCTCTCTGCTGTAGAAAAAAATACTATCAAAATACTGTCTGGTTTTGAAGAGCTGTGCAGTTCTTCAGAAAATAAAATGGGCCTGCTATATGCCTTATTGTATAGGATAAGGCATGGATTCCATCTTGTTACTAATGTAAATTAAAAGCTCTGTCTGGAATCAGTTTTCCCAGAATGACCACCTCTTGGAGACCTAAAGACCAAAATGTGATGCCAGGGTTGTTACAAAAGGCTGTGTAAAATGCAGCTATTTCTCATTATTTCAGCACACCTCCATTTTCTTAGTCTAGGTTGCTTTAATATGAAATGTAGCCCTTTAAGATGAAAAGCTATTATTGTCATGATGGACTTCAAACCAGCTCCAGCTTTTTGTCTTCTCTGCAAGCTTTGAGGAGCAGTGAACTCATCCACCATATTTCCTCCAGTACTCTCTATTGTTTAGACTTCTTCCTGATATTATCACCTGCAGCCTCAAGCACATCTACCTGGTTTGGATGCTACCTTCAGCTTCTTAGGGTTTTTTTAAGTTTTTGAGTTTGAGTTGGGTTCTTTTTTAAACATTACGTGAAGATTATAGAGGAATATCACAGTGATCATTAACTTTGTTTACATATCCCTTCCTCTTTGTTGTGTGCCCATCACCGTTCATGCACAATTAGCATCATTCTGGTCTGCCATGTTCTTGCATTTACAAACCTATGTTGATGGCTACTGCATAAGTTATTTTAGTCATCTATCTGCCTTTGTCTGTCTCGAATTCTTGATGCTTGGAACGCCAGATCACATCTAAAACCCTCTTCTAGGACTTAAGTCAACTCCCTGGTAACCTTCTGGAAGCTGGACTAGTTCCATAATGATTGAGTAAGAACCAGGAACATTATTCCATGTTATCCAAATGCCCATTTCCATTCACTACTATTTAGAAAATAAAGACCTCACCAAAACACAAAACACTCTTCTTCCACCAAGAAAACAGCAGAAAACACAGTTAGCAGGGTATTTCTTCAGTCTCTGAGCTCTTTTAATGAAATACACGGTGACTGCACTCACTAGGCCAAAAAGAAAGACATAGAATTATTATGAAGAGGTTGAAAAATAATCCAAGTAGTATCCTTTCAAGAGCTGTGATAAAGAGTTTTCTTTCAATCTCTGAGAAACACGCATAGTCTGAAAATCTATAGGGATTGTTTCCAGTACATGAATATTATTCTTCTGGTTTTAATGAAGATCAAATTGGAGTTTTATCATTTTAAACTTACACTTGATATATCCTATCTATAATGTGTTCAGTATATTGCACCACAGAGGAACTGAACATTCACGAGGACAATCAGGAAGTCTCTATGTAAAATTTTTCTATGGTTGTTTCCAACCAGTAAAACCACCAGTTTTACTCGTCTCAGTAGAGTAACAGCTTTCAGGTGATCACCGATAAGGCAGCTCTCAGACCACTGCTCTTAAAGCATTTATTTCACAACCACCAAGATGAAAGAGCAGACATTAAAACCACCAGTCTCACTCAGGTTCAACCCCACCTGTTAAGGAGCAGAAACATCTTTGAAAGGAAAAGCAGAAGTATCCTGAGTGAAATCCACTTGATTTGAGTTATCTGCAGTGGACAGCTCAGTTATCTGGAGCTGAAAAAGTCAAACAAAATCAGGGCATGGGGAAGCAAACCCACTCTCTTATTGATTCTTATTTCTTTTGCACAGATGAAGGTGTTACAAGCATATTGCTAGGTCTCTAATAACCACAGCTGCTAAGGATAAGCAAGTATGAGAGGCAAATTCTACACATTCAAGTTGCTTCTACTGTTCTGTGTTTCTTTGCTTTAGAAAATAACAAAGACCCATAACACATTGCAAAACTATAGAAATAAACCTAACTTGTATTTCAACCTCTACCAGTCAGCATCCCTAAGCTCATTTATAAATGCCATAGTAAGGGTCTGCTGGGTTCACTTACTATGCCATTTAGAAACTAGTCATGATGTAAAAGTAGAAAGAAGAAAACTCATGCCCAAAGGATGCTTCAAATACATCAACAGCAGTGATGGCTGGAAAAAAAAAGATGGCAGGTAGGGCACGTGGAGGTAATATAAGGACATGGATCTTCGACACCTTGGGAGACCCTTTAACACCCTTCACAGAAAGGATGGTTACCCCACAAAATGTTTCTATGAGGCTTTTGGTACCAAAGGAACTGTGCAGCAGTGCAGCATCCTATTCACCTTCCACTTTGCCATGTCAATGGACCAGAGTGGCCAGAAACACTGAGATGTCCTTGGCAGCATGGGCTGGATTGTCATCCCAATGTTTGGGAACTTTTCTTCTGAGTATCATTTAAAAACCCTTCCAGTGGATACTTTGGCTATGTAATATACTAATAAATGAATATTTATTTTTGCATCTCTCCTTATACACACCAGAAGTTCTAGAAGATCATGTTGCTCATGGTTGATTTAATTAGTACTTGGGGAATTGGGTCTGGCAGGCTACAGAGCTGCTTGCAGGGTGGTAATACTCAATTAGCAACATGCTAATGAATGCACAAAAGCCATGTTTTCTCATTTTCACCTTTTATCCTTTGCCCAATTTCAGGGGATAAAACAGGCCAGATATAATTTTTGTCAGGATAAGATTAATAGCTTGAGTTCACACATCCAACATAGGGTTGCTTTTGCTGTCTCATGGAACAGCACTAAGTACAAACTACTTAGTGGTCCCATTTCCAGTAGTTCATATGGTTTAAGTATTTGAAATTTCGAGATTTACTTAATGGATCATTGCATTTCACATTTTAGTAAATTCATTTTTGCTGTTTCCCTCTATAAGAGTCAATGAGTTCTCTTTGCAACCATAATTTGTCTTACAACTCAGCAAAACTAAAATACATTTCTGTGCTAGTCATCTTGCAAGTCATATTAGAAAATCTTTTTGGTTTAGTCCTTTTCTATTTGCATTTCTCTCCTGCATAATGTCTTTACAGGGTTGATATATAATGTTGGTAAGAAACCCAAAGCAAGTCACACGGCTAGCTTCAGTTCTACCATTGATAAAACTCAGCTGGATTTAATGGTGGCTGCATTGGGCGTCAGGAAGTGGTGTGTGTATCCTGTGTAAAACAATATATTCAGCAATAAATAGTTAGAAAACCAAGTAGTGGGCAGATTATTCTCAAGGTTTCTCTGTAAAACAAAATTTGTGTTGGGGAAGCCAGACTGGTTTTGCGGTTTTGTCTTTTTTTCTAATCTAGCATCAATTACTACACAGTGTTTTCCTGTGATCTTGTTGCTAGGGTCATTCACAGTACAAACATTATTTCCACTTAAATGACACAGAGCTTATGAATATACTAGAAGGGAAGGGGGAGTATTCTTTTCCTTTCTTATATAGAAGTGGAAGCTTGCTCAGGAAAAGAAGTGATGAGATTACAAATTGATTTATTTCTCTATTATGGAAATATTAAGACTATTTAAAAATCATAAAATTGGATTGTGGTGAAATATTATTTTTATGTAGGTGGTATTTCAAGAAACTCCATTTCTGCCCATCTCAGTAAGTAGTTGTTATCCAAGACTATTACTATAAAATTAATTGGAAAAAAGAAAAAAAAAGATCAGAAAAATTATCATCCTGATCTGAGTGACTAGAAAGAGATGACTTCCTTTTTTTTACACAATAAATGTTTTTCTTTGATGAGCAATGAGAAAAGATGCTGACGAACAAAGTTTCTCTTCTCCATTTACCAAATAAGTTTCCCAAAGAAGCTTCATGCTGTTCTAAAATAATGCAGAACATCATACTAAATAATTACTAATAAACAGGTATTATCTGTGTCTGCAACTGCAGCATAAGCTAGTTGTTTGACTGTAAAGAATTATTATAAGGAAACCTCGGTAAAAATAAGGGGCTCTTGGATGACTGAAAATGATGAAAACAAACCAAACTTTTTGTGCTTATATCCTGCACATTCTTCTTTAGTAACTGATTCATATGTGCAATAAAAGAGAGATATCTAAAAGTTAGGAAAAATTAGGTGAAGATTAAAATGGAAAGTTGCACTGGTAGCTTTCTGCACATAACAATACATGAAAAATTGTGGTTCTTTTAGAATTTGGCGGGAGTTTTTGATTCACCTTCAGGCCCATTCAAGCATTCTCACCTTTCAATTTAAAAGGCATACATTATGCGAGCTTCAATTAAATTATATTTTCCAGAGGAGGAAAATAAAATAGCTGCTATTCACATCTGCGATTATATGCCACAGTTAGAATTCACCTGAGAGCCATAGCCAAAGAAGAAATATTGAAGTTAGAGATTTATCTGCATCTATCCTATACTAAATACCTCCTCAGAATGAAATAAATGCTGTCAGAGAGTACAGCCAAAACAACCAATGGGGCAGCCTGCAGGAAAAAAAAAGATCAGATTCAAAATTGAATGTTTGAGGTTAAGTACTGAAGAAATCCCCACTTAGGCTATGGGAAATGACTACTTCAGATAACAGATGACTCAGTGCTCATGGGCCAGTGGCACAGCTATCAAGTGAGTGAGCTTTACAGATGCAGAACAGCCTGAGGCTAGAACATTCAAAAGCCCTGAGCCCTGAAGCTGGGCAAGGTTAAACACCGAATTAGGGTCACCCATTCATTCTCTGCATCACATTCCTGGCCTGTCACCTTAGATAAAGACAGTAACCTCTACATATTGTTTACACTTCTGAAATTTTTTCTGGAATAAAGAATCACAGAATCATAGAATTGTTTGGGTTGGAAGGGAACTTAAAGCTCATCCAGTACCAACCCACTGCCATGGGCAGGGACACTTTCCACTAGAACAGGTTGCTCCAAGTGCTGTCCAACCCGTCTTCAAGCACTGCCAGGGATGGGGCAGCCACAGCTTCCCTGGGCACCCTGTGCCAGGGTCTCAGAACACTCACAAGGAGGAACTTCTGCCTAAGAGATCATCTCAATCTCCCCCTTGTCCTGTCCCTACAGGCTCTCATCAAAAATCCCCCTCCAGATTTCTTATACCCCCTTTTAGATACTGGAAGACAATTATAAGATCTCCATGGAGCCTTTTCTTCTCCAGGCTGAACCAGCACAGCCCTCTCAGCCTGTCTTCTAGAGCGTCTGCTTTGCTTTTCCCAAACTCCAGTCATGAATCAGCAGCTTTCCTGGAGGTTCACTTTTCTTCGGCAAGCCAAAATTCAGCTAAATTGGGATGGACTTGCCTTCTCAAAAGAAATATTGAGCAGTTAGAAGGCACTTTATATTTTGTCAGCATTACCTTATCACTGTAGTACCCTGCCCTGCCTAGCCTCATTTAATCCTTGCAACATATCAGCAACTCAGGATGCATGCAGGACTTAGGAGTCAGAAGTATACATATAATGGGGATTCAGCAGTTTTGGCTGCAAGCCTTCTTCAGTCCACCAGAACATGCTGTCTCTCATCACTAGAAATGGGGAGGCTTTGTGCCAGGAATACTGACCCATTTGCTAATGGCTGCGCTGAGCCACACACCACTGGTTTGAACTCACATTCACTGACGCCAGTGTTAAAGCTCTCCTGGTTACAGCATGACCTGTATAAAGAAATAATGCAAAAGCTCAGATAGCGTGGCCTATTTGCACTTGTCGTACCAGCATGGTACTACATCTCAGCTTAGCTTTTCAAAATACATCCACTTCTGCATACTGAATGAAGAAGGAAGAAAAAACAGGGCTGTATTCAGAGAAGGCATTTTAACTGAACAAACCTATTAAAACTTCAGAGTAGGGGTACTTTTATAACCTCTGTATTTGGCGGCATTTGATTTTAAGTTACAAGTGGACAGACTTGCATCAAGTCATACGAAGTTTGTTCTTCATATTCTGATTTCATTTTCTGACACTTTTCTTCAATGAACTTGGAAGCTCATAAAATTTTACAGGAGTTACAATTTTCCCGGTATGACATAAAGATCTCCCCAAGACATAGAAAGGAGACATCTTTATATTTAGACTAAAATAAGTATTCAGAATCAGTATTTGTTTTCCTTGTGCTGCCTAATTACTGTGATTGGGTCTGGTGTGTGGTTTCACTGTTCATTAAAAGTGTTGATCTGTTTTTATGACATAGATGTCTTCCTGATGCTTTTCTTTCAAAACTTAATTCAGAGTATTTAGCACCCAACTGACAGCCCCTTGCTGCTTTCAGTATTTTTTCATCAATAATCTCATTGATCTGTGTGAATACTTGCTCATCAGAAGGAGTAAGAGGACTCTTACATACTAATGACTTTTCAAAGTGATTCGTTGCTTAAGCAGCAAGGGGACACATTCAGATATCCTGCCGCTGGTGGTACTGTCCTAAGTACCTCCATTGAGACTTAGGTCTGTGGTAACGAAATATTTAACCCAAGTATTGGTGTTAGAACCTGGCCCTTGGTATGTTAAAGGGCTCCAAAATGCATCCATCCCTGCATTAATGTAAAAGGAATGTGGGAGTGGGCAAAGCAATCAAGCATAGAGGGAGCCCTTTCCTATCAGTTGCTTACAGGACAGATTGTCCTGAGCCAAAAAGAAGAAAAGATGTTTTGAGTTGCTGTCACCATTCATGTTTTCTACAGGTCCAGAAGGAAAAATCACAAATGAAAGAGTAGTTCTCCAGGTCCTATGGGGTTAAAGTTTAAGTGTGATGTCAGCACATGAGATACATCATTAGGTTGTGCTGTCAGGTCTGACTATCTTGCTCTGCAGCTAATATCGTTCCATGCAGAGCAACTGCTTTTCCAGACACCTGGAATACCCGCTGGAAAAGCAGGCTGTTGCTCCTAGAAAAGCTGTGCCCAGTGTCTTCTTCAAAACAGGCTGGGAATTTGACAGCTGCTAAAGAAAACTCCATACCAAGACTTTCTGAAATCTCTGCTGTTCACTGGTGGGTCAGTTGTATCAGCTGGCCCCCAGGGCACAGGACCTATGGGCCTTGAAACAGAACTGCTTGTAGACATGTGCACCTCAATAAACAAATCTGGTAAATCGCGTTCCCATGTGCATTTTCCAGATGTTTACTGGGGGAGATGATTTGTAGCTATACTTGAGATTTGTGCTGGAGCTATTGTGGTACAATTATCTGCAACAAAAAGCAGCAGCTACATTTCCACTTTCATCCATTTCAGTGACCAACCTGTAACTGGACAGCCAAACCCATTACTTCACAGTATCTATCTACTGATCCTGCAACTTAATCTTCCTCGTGCTTTCTCACTGTACTGACGTTTTGGCTCATGACATTTTCCTTTGTCTGTTTAATGAGGTACAATATATCCCTCTCTCGCTGACTCCTGTAAGGATGAGCAAAGGAAAACTCACTCATCAGGTCAGAGAGGTAGCAGGCACAAGTGGGAATAGGTGCAGGAAGTCAATCTCAAAGCTTCCACAGATATGGAGGATGATTAACAACATAAGGCAGGCTAATGTATTTCAAGCACCACTTAGTAGCAACCCATAATCATTACTGAACATACTGAATGAGATTTTTACAGGAAGCAATTCATCCATTTCCTAGGTTTTGGTCTTTCTGAAGAAGAGAAAAGGGGTTATGAAAGTCACTATCTAGGGATGAGCAGCATCAGGATAAAATACCCACAAAACCTCCCTCCTCTTTCCATCAAATGACTCATATCAATAAAATTGCATTTTACCAAAGTATCTTCTAAGTGAGATGGGACTTTCAGAGACAACATTTTAAACTGATAAAACATAAACCTAAAATGTCCTGATGGAATTACGTGTTTGTCCATTTTAAATTGGCCTCTCTGGAGACATACTAGACTTGTGGAAAGCACACCCAAAATTACAGCCAATGCACAAGGCTGGATGAAGTGACACCAAAGAAGTCCACATATCTAGGAGGAATTAAGGGACAATCTGACTACACAGATGGATGTCAGGAGTACCCCACAACAATGAAATAAAAGTAGTTTAAGAAAGAAATAATCAATCCTAGCACTTCAAAGGAAATTTTCCAGAAGTTCTCCTTTTCCTTTGAGCCAAGGAAGAGTTCAATCTGAACAGAGTAATTAATTTAAATGTTTTGGAGTAACAAGGTACTACTTATACATCAGAACCATATCTATCACAGAGTAGAACAGAAACAATACCAGTGGACTTGGAAAGTTCTTCTTAATAATAGTAGATAGATAGATAGAGATAGAGAGAGAGAGAGAGAGAGAGAGAGAGAGAGAGGTAGATAGATAGATAGATAGATAGATAGATAGATAGATAGATAGATAGATAAAATATGCAGTCTGTGTATGCAATATTTTAATTGCTTAAACATGCAAGCGTTTTAAAAGTAAAGCTAACAGAACTAAACTGTATAGTACATCTCAGCAAGAGCTTGTCTAGGGGAGCCACTTCAAAATGTAGCATACAGATTATGGAAGACAAAAGCTAGCACAGATAGAAAAGGCTAGGCATGCTTCACATTGAATAGATGTGAATTTTTATTTCCAGCGTATTGTATTTCTGTACTATTTCTATGCTAAATCTTCAGTCTTCTCTGCTAAATTCTCTGGAGCTCTGGAGCAGCTCCACAGCTCCAAATACTTTCCAAAAAGCAAAAGTTTCTGCTACTCAAATGAATGTATAACCCAGCAAACTCAGCACTCAAGCTTTGCTACAAATTTGGTCCATGATACAGGCAGCAATGAAGCAGAGTAAACAATTACATACATCGAATGCTTGGCTGCATAATGTAGCCTATGTCCCTATGGTATATTACAAACTACAAAGCAGATCCACCTGTTGTCTAATATCCTCCTAGCACAGAACTGTTATATCTCCTTGATTTAAAATTAAATGTAAATTTCAGCATGTGCTTAATTTTTCCAAAGAAAATACGAAACCAGCAGAAGAACTTGAAGTAGAAATTATGAATATAGTTATTTCATCTGACTTTATACTTTTGTTTTCCTCAGACTGCAAAGATCCCCTGTGGATGGTATGTATTTTTCTACTCAGATAAATTAATAAATAATTATCCTATCTGTCTTAGATAGGCATATGCACACAATCATGAGTTAGCCAACCACAACTACGTTAGGGTCTTCTGGTTGCCCAAGACTATTGCAAGTCTGGGAAACACAGGCAAACAGCACTGCCAACTTCACACCACTGCCTGGGAAAGGAAGGTGTCTTTAATCATGAGCCAATGGGAATCCCCACATTTGAACTAAGTGTCCCAAAATAGTACTGTGCTTATCTGCCTTGATTCATTCTGTGCCCTTAAAGCCATGTGAAATGCAAACAGAGTGAGTTGCAGTGTCTTTTTAAAACAAAAAACTGGTCGCTCCCAACCTGCTTGAAGCCTTCCCAGGGAAGCAGTTGTCAGAGCAGATGGTGTCCTTTTGATAATCCAGGTTGTAGAAATGGCAATGAAGCAGTGTGAATATTGTGTAAAAGTTGTAAATGTCACAGCCTGTTACTGCCTGGGCACCTGTATGGAGCAGGTGTCAGTCCCATAAAAAATGTCCATCCTGAAATGAGTAAGTGGAAATTCAGTGGAAATGACTGCTGCTTCCTTTGGTTACCTGGCTTGCACTGACATTGGGCAATGCAGAACTCAGGAAGGGTTAAGCCGTTTACCAAATCGAACTGAATGACAAATAAATCTATTTTTTTTAAAAGGAAAGGAATAAAAAATGTGATGCAAGTGAGTAAAAACAATGCCTCCTGATCAGCCAGTTCCAGTGCAGACCACCCTGCAAATGATACTGCTCTCTGATGCAGAATCAAACCAGGAATGCTTGAAGAAGGATTTTCTTACCTGTGGACAGACAAATATAGGGTATTACCATTAGTTTTTAATTCTTCAAGACATATTCAAACCCTGCAGTGATGAAAGCTCTGTAATATATATCATGCTCCATACGATAAAATTCAAAATGCTGAATATTTAATTCTAGAGATCAGAAACTGCTTGTATCTCACACATAGTCAACTAATCACCTGCATGAGGAGAAATACCTTTCTAAGCCTCAAATTAAACTCCCAAGTGATTGTTCATGTGCTTTTCCCATAGAATCAGAGAATCATAGAATAATCAGGGTGGGAAAGGACCTTAAGATCATCCAGTTCCAACCCTCTGCCATGGGCAGGGACACTTCACACTAAAACGTGCCACTCAAGGCTCTGTCCAACCTGGCCTTGAACACCACCATGGATGGAGCATTCACAACTTCCCTGGGCAACCCATTCCAGTGCCTCACC
>JAOEHY010011206.1:0-11825 GCA_025447955.1 Psilopsiagon aurifrons
AAGTCCAAAGGGAAAAAAAACAACACAGCTCCACACCGGCTACCAAGAAGGAGAAAAACGACTGCTACTGCCGAACCTAGGACGCCTGAGTAGGCTGTGTGTGGGAGTAATCAGCCCTGAGTAGGAAGCTAGACTGGATGGTTTCTGGAGGTCCTCTCGCACCCATGTTTTTCTGTGATTCTGCAGAAATGCTGAAGACAAACCTTATACTCTAAGGAAACCATGGTGGGAGAAATTGTGCTCATGCCACCAAGGCTGAAGATTTACTTTAATTCTGTTGCAGCATTTATCTGCTGTATATTTTTACAGGTAGTAGAAAATAGATCATAATCTTCTCGAACAGAATGCATCTCTTGAACTCCTAGATAGTATGAAGTCTTTATGATATTAAGGTCTGCTAAGCTTTTCCAGAATGGTGGCCATCAAAGAGCCGTCACCTGTACAAAATATTTTTTTTTAAAATGCCCTATGCAATTTTTTAAAAATAAGGCTTTACCAAATACAGTTCAAAGAGAAAATTAAGAAATTTAAAATTAGAAGAAAAAAATAAATAAGGTATATTTTTCTAGTCTTGAATGATATTTTACTTAAAAAAAAGAAAAGAATTAAAAAAAAAGCAGGAGCCATAACAAGGAAGTAGGGTGATAAATGAAGCCTGAAATAGAGAGCCACTGACAAAAGTGTTAAACTACATAAAAAATAATTTAACCTAAACCAATGCCAAACATGTTCCTAGGCCTTTGGGGGGAAGAAGGGAAAAAGTCAAGGAGTGTATTTTTCATAGGAATGAGAATTATTACACAGCATTTATTCAAGTCTTTAAAAGTTCATGAATATAAGCATAGTCCTCTAAGATCAGAATTAGCCTTGATGTAGTCCAACTGAGGGTCCTAATATTTCATCAAGGAACAATGTAACAATGGATACATCCTTACAGCACACCATCCAATTTTTACTTTTCTAATTTGTTCAGGCTGTTAAAAAAAGCAATCCTGACTCCTGAGCCTCCTCTAGTGTCCTAAAATTAAAGCAAATCATGCATATTCATATCAAAGCAAAGAACAGAATCATTGATGAAATGTGCATCTTGACAAAGTGGGGTTCTTAAGCTTATGTTTTTTTTAAAAAAAAAAAAACTCTCTCCTTAATTTTCATGGTGCAAAATGAAAAGTTAGAGTTGAATTCAGATTCCCACATGTCCTGTGTTTCTGGCTGATGAAAGGTGTAATAGCTCAGTGCTGTTGTTTCACAAATGTAGCAGCTGTGTTTGAAACTACAAGAAGGAGGCAGATTCTCCACTCTACTGGCCCTTAGCAATTAACTAGTTACATTTATCTTGTGCATGCCCATGTAGCAAAATTGAAGAAACCAATTATTAGGGAAGTTTATAGCTTTACCTGACTTCATCTGGTAAATAGATAATGTAATAGTTTAGTGATACCATATGTTTTTAGGCAATTATTTCAATGACTAACCTATCGGATTTTTTCAGATACCTTTGAAGTGTATCACACTGCAACATCACATAATTTCTCTCCAACTTTATTGTAAACCTCAACAGTGTTTTGAATATTTTTCCCAGTAAGCTGTGTGTGTAGTGACAGCTGTATTTATTCAATACATCCCATACACATTTTACTGCCAATTGTAATTCTAATTCTAATTCCCACCATTTCCCTTTTTTTTTTTACCTTTTTTATTTTTTTTTTTTACTTTTTAATTTTTCAGCATATGACTTCAGTAGAAAAGCACTCATAGTTTCTTAGTTAGGCATTAAGTTACGCATGTACATATATTGAAGTCATAAAGAATTGACGTGGTAGTTGCATTTGTTGCTTGCTTACTTTTAGTCTGATTCGGAGAAAACTCCAGGAACAAACTTGCCAGTGAAGTTTTAAGTTGACAAGCAGGTATTCTTTACTGTGGCGCAAGGAGACACGGGGGGGATAGCTCCTCCTAATTTGTGTCCCGGTATTGTTACTCAAGACTTCCTTATATAGCCACTGAGCATACATACATATTCATGAGACTACGTATGGATTACATCATTTTCCAGAAAGTTCCCCACGTGTACAAAAATGTGGTGGTGGTCTCTGAGGGTTGTTTACTTCTTCCAACAATCTTCATCACTTCTAGCAGCCTTTGAAGCATGCAGTAGATGCTTATATCAGCTTAATTGGTTCATTAACACCATAGACATAACAATCATTCTGTCCTTCTACTCATCAGTTAGTTTAACTGCAGCCCATCCTGGACCCCTGCCATTCCATATGCTCCTTATACTTACGTTCTGTTCTTCTAACCTGTTTTTCTAACACTCGTTTTGTACTAAGGTCATAAAGGCCTAAAACTACAATGATTAATCTTATACAAGAATTCTTAGTATGTTCCCTAGCTGTACTCTATTTTTTTTTTCTGTGAATCATGCATCTCAGTAATTTTCCATTGCTACTGTTATAAAGCCATCAAACTTAACATTACTTAAAATTGATTCTAAAGGTTTATATATTTCATTCTGTGATTTTGTGCCCCCTTTGTCTCAAGTCTTAGTGACATAAGGCAGAAAATATGAGGGACAATATTTCTTGGAAAATAAGGTTCATACACTGCCACGAACCCTATGTAGTTCTAAGGGCTTCATTTGGATGAGGACTTCTTTAAAAATCCATCAACGTTAATAAAAATACTTTCTGCCTTTTTTTTAATTTCCAGTTTAGACACCACAATACATGTTAGTTTGGAGTCTTATATGACTTATTTAAGTGTAATATTTTTCTCATCTAGGCACAGAGGAAAGAAATAGAATTTTGCCTTAATTTGAATTTAGGAGAAATTAACCCCCTTCTCAAATCCCAAATCCAACTAAGAAATAACATAATTATAGAGCTATTCTCCCTTTACAGTGGGGAAATCAGTATTAACACTACTGAAGTCTTTTCAGCCTAACCAAAACAGGAGTAACACCATATAACGTGTAATTAAACAAGCATGAATTCATATTTTTCATGACAAAGCTACAATTTATCAAGGCAGGAATTTGGAGGGATTCAAGATTTTTTTTCTTCTCCTTATATGCTGATATTTATAAATCTAAATGTCTACTTTTAATCTACTTCCATGTAATAACTGAATCCCTAAAGTCACATTTCATAAGAAATAACAAGTGTACAATTATTTTTCCGGGGAAAAGGACTAAAGCAACATGTTCATTATGAACTGCTGCTTGGATATGAAAAGGCATCTGAACTGAAAATAGTTCATGGTTAATGAAATGCGTAGCCAAGGTCAGAGTAATGCTGTCTTTTGAGTTTTAACTATGATGAATTTACTCCTTTCCATCTACCCCATAAAAGTCAGAAAAGGTCTTACATAACCTTTAAGTAGCAGTGGCAGATAGCTTTAAAATACCAAATTCAAATGTTCTCTGTTTTGTTTGAATTTCAGGCTAGGTCTCCAAAAATATGTGGCACCTCTAGGAAAGAATTTTCTACTCCTTCATGCTTTATGAGCTGATTCATTGACTCCTTCTTAAAAGCTGACAGGTTAAACAGGTACAATGCTGGGGAAAAAAATTAGAAAAATAGCAGAAGTAGAGAAGGCATTTTTATGTAACACAGTGGTATATCAGAGGGAAGGGTCAGGTTCCCAATCTTAAATCCTGATGAACCTAGCAAGGGTTGAGGTTTTATACTTTGGGAAAGAGCCTCAGACCTATGATGGAGCCATGATATCCTGCACCTGTCTCCAGAGAGAAGTCAGGGAGTCTAAGTGCCATGCAGTTTCATAGACATGATCTATATGATTTACAGATTTAAAACTGAGTGTTCTCTTTCAGTGTCGAATGCTTTCCAAAATCTTGCAGAATTTTTAAGCATACTTTATATATTTTTAAGCAGCATGTAAAAGTTTCAACTGCAGCTGGAAAATAAAGAATCGGCTTTTACTTAAGGTATTCAAGTTAGCAATTTTCAAACAGAACAAATTGTTCAGAATTTATACGAGACAAGGAAATTAGATTTCTTTGATTATGCTCAACAAATTCAGGGACAAATTTGATGTTAGTATGATTATTAATCAAAACCAGGCTTTCACATCTGTGTTTCTCTTTAAGCTCACAAATGGCTCACAAGAAACTCTCCAGATTTTAATCCCAGAAAAATGTTTATGATTTGTTGCATTGTGTACTATCATGCTATTCACTTCAAGTGATTTTTGGCTGCTTTTTGTTGTGCTGTTATGGGAATAAATCTTTAAAAGTGGAATAAGAAATAACAATATTGCTTAGAAACTGTGTATTTCCAGCATGAAATTTTTGAAACTTTAGAAACCTAGTTTGAGAATGCTAGGTAACAGAATGGGCATCCAAAATGGTTCATTGATCAAAGAATGCAAATCAAGAGAAATGGATCTGAGCAAATTATTCTTCCTTTTCTGTTGTTTTCCCTGTTATAAGATAGAGCAGACAACAGAGAAGTGACTCAATGTATGCAGTATGCATATTTGCTAAAGTATCTGAGAACTGAAGAATGAATATACAAATACTATTTGTGCTGTTTTAAAGTGTTATCCAAACTTTGGCCTTTTGTAATGGAAAAGGCAGATTATGGAATAATTAGATTTAATCAATCTTTTTGTATGTGAACTGAAAGTAAGAAGCTATACTCACATTACCCAGTTACAGGAAAGTTTAGCTGAAGGTTGCCTCTGTTGTTTAAGAGGTGGTTGTCATTCCCTTCTTACTCTCTCTCTGTTCCATAAAACATTGCACACAGAAAGGTCAGGAACAGAGAGAAGGTAAGATACCAGCTAAATAAGGAGAAAAAAGATTCCTGTCCTCCTGGAAACTGTCAGAGCAGAAAGGGAATTTCTAGAAACTTTTTGGCATATGAAAGAAGATCTGAGATAGTTGAAATATTTGGATTATACACTATAAAATTCAACTGGTTGGATTCAGCTCTCCTCCTTTTATAAATAAAGGAATTGGTGTAAAGCCATCCAAAGTCACTGAATAGTTACAGCTGGCTTTTTTTTTCTTTTAATCTGTGCTTATTTCTACTTGCAGCATGTGGATTTTTTCCTCCCTGCTCCTTTTTTCTTTATCCAACCTAATCTTTACATGTGTTCTTGAATATGGGAAAGGACAGAAGTGAATTGAAAAAAAAAGGTGATTGTTAACATTTGCTTCACCTGCCACAATAATTCTAAATCCGGTATTTTTAGACTTGCAGCTTCTTCAAAAATGCTGAGCCAAAATTAACCCTCTATTTCTTATATCATGCCAAAAGGATGCATTCAGAAAAGAGTGGCAAAGAAAGATATTTTCTTTGTTTGTTTCCTTACTCATTCGGTTAGTTATTTCAGGTTAGTTAAAAGTTTGATAAAATAATGTTGGAGAGTTTGAAGTAGAAGTTGATTCCAAAATCAGGATGAATTCATCGGAGTTGTAAGCCCAAAACATTTTGCTCGTACAAACAGGGCAGCTTCCTTTACATTTTTATAGTGTTGTGAGGAATCCAGCTAGCTTCCTGACTTTTTCACCTCACACACAGTTCTACAATTCTGTGAATAATACTAAAGTAGTCAGATAAGAATAACTTTAAGAAAATTATTGTGTCTCATCTGTGCTTTTGTGAAAGAATGCATTACTTTACATGTCTAATTTAGATGTAGCCATAGCCTTTTCACAGTGAATTTTATGTGTAATCCAACTCTCATCCAGCAAATGCCAGTGTATTTGCCCTATAGATAAACTAAAGTACAGGAACTCGTAATTCTTGACTCATGGTTTCATACCCTTTTGTCATGGAGTATCGTAAGCACTGCACAAAGAATTTATGTGGTGGAGGAAGGAAACCATTTTTAATATAACTTTAATATGGCTAGACTCTTTCTGATGGTAAGATTGGAAGTAATTAATGACTGCTTTTGTTCACATTGCTATGAGAAGTGCCCCATTTTATTGTTTTGGTAAGATCTGAAAGATTGAATAGTCCTGGTGAGAGGGACTGTGGTGACTTCTTTTTATTTGCAAGTAGGACAGAAGCCTGATTTTTCATCAACACAGTTTATTTTAATGATAGAATAATATGAATATTAATTAAAAACTTTTTTTTTTTTTTAATTTCAGTGAAATAATGATTGTTACTTCAGAATATAAATAGCTTGTAAGAACCCAAATTTGGAACCTATTGCACTCAGTGCTGAACAAATATACTAAGTAAAAAATGTTTAGGAGGAAACATCTAAAATACAAAAAGCAAAGGTTTCCAATGGAAGATTTTAAGACCTTTCTAAAATGAGACCTGTGGAGGTCTTCACACAGAACTGGTCCAATTGTGCATGTTCTTGCAGAAACCGTACATGAAAATGAAGTACTTTTAATATATATATGTACAGATTGGTAGAATATATTAAGATACTTTCTAGGTAAATTTAAAATTGCCACTGATGAATACACATCATTTCAGAAGACTGAAATGGCTTTGGAATTTATTTTCTTGGTCTTTCTCCTTAGAAGTACTTCCTCAAACAACACCAACAACTTGTAAACAAGCAACAGAAACTACCAGGTTTCATTAAAAGTTAGGCTGGAATATTTAAAGAAAACTCAAAATAAATAGATGAAGTGGAGTAGAAAAATTTGAAACAGAAAACCTGCAAACAGTATTTTCTTTTATTCTTTCTCCTTGCAAGTCAGGTTCTTACTTTCAGACTTACTACACAAGAATTTCCAGATTGCAGCAAAACTTCCCAGCGCTCCATACCCCCAGAATAAAGCTCTTTTCATCCCCTCCAAGATGTAGCTGTGATCCCCTTGCCAAGTTTCTTTTCTATGGGCACCAGACTCTTAAGGCCTAGATGAAACTAATTTTTAGTATTCAGCACCCCTCAAAGCTGGAAGGTCCTTTCTCAGAGGAGTCTCTGCCTACCCTCCCATTCTCAGAGACATCATTGCAGGGGTATCTACCAATATTCTGCTAAGAGAAAAACTGAGAATAATGAAATAACCACTAATATGTTCTACTGTAAACACATACATATTTAGAAAATTATTTCCTTACTTTCCCTGGAACACAAACTTAGAAGAATGAAGTAATGTGCACAGTTCACCTTTTCCTAGAGAGACAACCCTTTCTGGCAGCCATGTCAAATCCAAACTGAAATGAGCTGTTCCTTGTGGGAAATCTTTAACAGACTAAGTTAACTTCCCATTTTGCAGAACATGTTTAGTGTGTATCATGACGAAAATATTTTGTTCACTACTGTTTATGCGTTCTGTGAGAAGAACTCTGGTTTTGTAGCAACAGGCCACAACATAAGCAGCAAATCTACTAATACTTCTTTTCGGGTGTCTTCCTTTCTTTTAAACAAGAAAGTTTCACAGGCACTGAAGTAGTCATAATACTGTTCTGGGCAAATTTTATTTGTTGCTTTGTTTGTTTTACTGGCAAGAAATTATTTAACTGGCAAGATATTCTGCAGAATTTAAAATAGTGTAAAAATTTTGGAGAAGCACAGATGCTAGCGCTGCAGTGATTATCTGGTACTAAGCTTAGTATATATTAAACAGTCATTCTGCTAACAAAAAAGAACAAATTACAGTCCCTATATTTTGACTGAAAAAATTAGAAATGGCTAAGTGTAAAATTTGGAAGGAAGCTTTGCAGTTCCTATGTCCATAATTGGGTTCAATTTTCCCCCTCTTTCAGCTGTAAAATATGAAAATCCTTTGAATGGCAAATCGTGCATGACTGCTCATATTTTGGGGAAAGAGGATACAACAGTCAAGTAACTCATTTTAACCTTCTACACTAAGAGCCTTTATGCAAAGGCCTTGCCTAAAATGAATTTTCAAGGCTGGATATTTAAAGACTAGTGGTAGTTTAAAATTACAGAGCTTGCATAGCAGTGCCTGCAAAGAGCACGTGAATAATGATATAAATAAAGGTAGGAAAAACTAAAAGCATTCAAAGACTTCTTAAACCAAACCAGAAGAAATTGCAGCTTCAAAAGTTGTGATGTGTGTTTTAATAAGTGTTATTTAACATGACTTTTTTTTTTGTTTGTTTGCACAGTGCAGTGTCTTGCTCTTCCTGTGCTGTTGATGACAGAACACAAAACCAACTCAAAAGCATGGCATAGCTCCAAGTAACCTGACTGCTACCCTAAGCTCCGTAAGAGCTAAGACTGATTCAGTAAATCACAGAATCTCAGCATATTTTGGGTTGGAATGGACCTTAAAGATCACATAGTTCCAACTCCCCTGCCATGGGCAGGAACATATCAATCGCCTCTTTCTGGTAGCTTTGCACACTCACATGTCTTACACCAATTATCTAGTGTGGGAGAAAACGTTCCTTGTTCCATTTTATTACCTCATCTGCTCCAGGTGGTGCAGGTAAAACCTTTGCACACTGACAACCCCTTACACTTTTGTATGGTGAGAGGCCACGTAAGTTATGTCAGCACATGCATGCCTATACAGACCAGGTTTCATCTCTGTGACTATGCCATGGCAGGGCTTTTCTGAGATCAGCTTTATCAAATGAAGCGATCATTAGAGAAGAGCAGTGGCATTACATAGGTGCTACAAATCAGTGGTGTCTTATATATTTTAAAGCAAAATTTTACTTAGTTCGCCTTCAGAGCAATCTGAAAAATTTTGGGGTTTATAGAGGGCTCCCTTCAAGTTGAAGAGAGACTAGAATTGCAGCTACAGAAATTTTTAAAGCTGAATTTAGCTTTTGACCTATTTTACTTTCTTTAGAATACTTTACTGAAATTAGAAGAATTTTAAAATATAATCTGGAAAATATAAGAAACAGTTGGTTTAGTTTGGTTTAGGTTTTTTGCATTTTCATATAGAGAAGTTAAAAGAAGGACTGTTCTAATCATTCTGCTTCCATTTGATCTTCAACTTCAATTCCCTCTAGCAAAGAAAGAAAATACCCCCCAAAAAAACCCAAAACAAAACCGTCCAAACCCCCATGGTGTCCCCACAGGGAACAAAATCTTGAAAAGAAGAATCAGCAAGTTGGTAATAAAAATAATAAAATTTACCATATTAGAAATTGTGGGAGTGCAAGGAGAATAATTTCTTATATAAACTGCACATCATCTCTTGTGAATGGCAGCTCAGGAGTCTGCACATATTCGTCTGCTACCTCATAGGAATTATCAAGTAGATACAAATGAAGGCAGTTTGGATAACTAACCTAATAAAATTCAAGAAGTAGGGGTGAGCAACTCAAGCTGACATTTTAAGATACCAGAGAGGAAGGTAATGGGTGGAAAAAGGAGAATGTCAATTTTGCTGCAGAGAGAAACTTAATTTCTTTAGTTTGGATGAATTCCAAGCAGACCTAAGGCATTTTTGCAATCCTATTTCTTACACAATGCAAACAGTTTGCTGCTGTTTACTTAAGCACAATAAAACAAAAAAAAAAAAATCCAGAGGCTTACAAGATCACAGCCGTTGGCTCTTTAAATACTTGTTCCTCAAATATCTTTGAAAGGTAGTGCTGTTTACTTTCTGTGGATTGTAGGTTAAAATGAATCAGGTTGTTAGCAGGACATAATTTCTCTAGGGATTGTGCTTCCTGGCTGAATTAAAAGATAAATAAAAATGCACAGTTCATTTATTTTTCCCATTTCCTAACACTTTCCTATTTTGTCTAAATCAGGGTTTGAGTCCAGAGACTCTTAAATCAGGCAAGATGATTCTTCAAAATTGTAACTTATAAAGAGTCAATTTATGGAATATTAAGGCCTCTCTTAATTTATCATCTCCACATTTTAAAGGCCTGATCATTACTTTTAGCACTCATCATCATCCAAGTGTGTAGTCCTGATGTAGATGGTTTTAACTCATGCACCAATTAAGATTACTTGACCAATTAAGAACTGCTCGCAGGACTAGCGCTTGTTTTATGAGCTTGCATCACTCGCCTCCCTGTTTCTTCCTTCTACGCTCTTTGTCTTCCCCACCCACAAGCAATTCTGTCTCAGTTCTCATGGGAATGAGTTCAACAGAGTCCTTTGCAACACAGTTTATCCATCTCTACAGCCTGGACTGTTAGCTCTAAAGAAGATATATTTTACTATGAGGGTCTTGAGACAGTATAACAGGTTGCCCAGAGAAGTTGTGGGTGCCCCATCCCTGGAAGTGTTCAAGGTTCAGGTAAGATGGGATTTCAAGCAACCTGGTCTAGCGGAAATTGCCCATGACCATGACAGCAGGGATGGACTATATGACCTTTAAAGGTCATTTCCATGCAAAACCATTCTCAGATTTGATTTGTGCAGCTCAAGACCTGTGCAAGGTAATCTTAAATGAGAATGGTCTGGTATTTGCATAGAATATAGTACTAATTCCTGCAGAAATTAAATGGGAGAAAGACAAACCTGTCCAAAGTGGCCCATGCTTGTGATCTTGCAGAAAAGCTTATGTATCTTCAGGTGAACAAATGACAGCTTCATGTATGGATGTAACTATGCAGTTCAAGTAAACCTTATTGCAAAGAGACTAGGCACCCAATAAACAGATCAATTTTTTCATGGTTCTCTAGGGTTCTTTGGAAAAACCTTGATGTTAACAGGCGTGTGCATATCTCATACTTTCCTCCTCTCCTCAGCTGCCATAAGATATTCTCTTCAATTGAGTAGCTGTGGATACTTCATGCCTCAAAGCCCCGTGTTCATAGATAGCTTTGGTGTAGGAAGAACAGAGGGAATGGATGAGGTAAAGTATATGATGTAATATCAGGATTTGGAAGTACTGTCATTTTGTATTATTTGTATAACACATGTATCCTCTTATAAACAGACCTACATAGATATTAACATATACATCGATGGTATAAATTCAAGAAGGATGTGTGTGAGACACAAAAACCCATTAAAAGAAAAAAAAGTTATGTAACAAATACTGCACTCAGTTCTATGTACTATTCATCAGCAATTAATTTTTTTTGTTGGGGCCTGGTGAATCTGAGACAGCCATCTGCACACTTGTTGGGCCTATATAAAGTTATGCTAGTCCTAGGAATTGTACTTTTGGAAAATATTGACATTCAAGCTCATGAGCCATGCTTCTCTTTACACTAAGGAAAAAGTAAACCAAATAGAGATTCTACAGTCTCCTCAGGAAGACTGTTACTGATGTCCTCAGAACATCTAAAAATCCTTTTTGTAGACCAGCAGGTGTGAAGGACATGTTGTGGAGCGTACGTGTGGAACAGAATTTATACCTAAAAATGCTAAGTAGACTGGATTGATGTAAAGAGAAAGACTTTCTCTACTGTTATAATATCATTATCCTTTCTGATCAGGTTATAATGCAAATATTATCAAAGCATCTCAGCTTATCTGTAATATTGACGTTCCCAATATTGACATTCCTAGGTCAATATACTAAAATTATAATACACTTCTTGTGAGTTAAGAATTAAATTAGCATACATTTTATAAGTAAAGCCTCAAAAAACTAAAAAGGAATATAAAATATAACCCTTCAAGAAAGCGGTGTTTGGAACAAGTCCTTGAATAACAGGTATCCTCACTCAAGTCTGGATACCTGTGACTGAGAGAAGAAATGCAAGCAGAAAACAAATTTATGAGGACTCTTTGATGGGGGTAAATTTGTGATGCATTTCCTTTTTCTGTAGGTGTTTTCAACAATATATAAGGCATAGTGCTTCTGAATTAGTTTGTTGCTTTGTTTTTTGTTTTTTTGTTTTTTTTTTTTTTTTTTTAATACAACAGGCCTTAATAAACCTTTCTAATAATTCCCCATCTTTAAAAAGTGCAAGACGAAGAATCCAGAG
>JAOEHY010011209.1:0-17935 GCA_025447955.1 Psilopsiagon aurifrons
TTATACCTTAGTTATTAAACTGTTCTTATCTCAACCTGTGGGAGTTGCATTCTTTTGATTCTCCATGTAGCAAACTGTGTGGCTGATATATGGCCTAAACCACAACAGATTTCTAGGGGATTTTTTTAGTCATCAAGAGGTGAGAAGAGAGACCATAAAGGGAAATGACATGGTGCACAGAGGAAGAGGGAGAAGGTAGATGGGTAGATGGAATTAATTATATGGGGCAGGAGGAGCATGATGAGTAAGAGTCCAAGGGAAAACCATAGAAAGCAGGGAAGTTGCAGTGTCAGTGCTCGGTATCAGTTTGTGTTTCCTCTTCCTGGACAGAGTTTGTTTGTTTGCGGAGACTAGAGTTGCCTAAATATTTTTATTACTGAAGAAAAAGAGGACAAATGGCTTTGGGGCAGTAGTAGGTAAATAATCCCATAGGTCCTGTTCTTTGCAAGAAAGTGCAGGGACAGGGAGATAAGGGGCAGCCTAGAGGTTTCCTGTTGTCTGCCTCTTCTGCCAGGGAACTCTTAAAACTCCCTCTGTATCTAAGCAGTGGATCTAAAATAGAAAGTCATGTTTCTACTTCCCCAGTTTCTCAGAAATCAAACCTACACCTTGATGCAGATTTCAGACTCTGTGGCTGGATCAAGTTTTGCTTTCTTGTTAAAGATTCCTGATAGGTTTATTCTTGATAATTCTTCCACTTTAGGGGTGCAAAAAGAGAAACTTTTCTAGTGCCAGAAACACTGCTAACCAAATTCAGATTTAAGAATAGGCGAGGAAAGGTGAAGTACTCAGCCGATTACAAAGAGAATTCGTGACAGTTTAATTCGTTTTGTCTATTTCTGTATAATTTGTCTTTCCATTCAAATGGAATAGGTTGCATTCAAATGCATTGTTAATGGAATGGGCAAATGCTGTGTTGCTTCAGGAGTGATAGAAAGTGGCGTTTTCCAAGTATACACGTTGATGGTTTTCCAAAAACCTTCCAGAGATCTGGACCAATCCGCCACATTGTATTCCACCTCCTCATGGCATCCTTGTTAACAGGAGCTTCTTTGTATTGCTGGTGCTACTTCTCTTCCTTCCTTTATTAAACATGATGTGTTCGGAGAAGCTTAATCCAGAAATCATCCATGCGCTCTCCAGAAACAGGAATTCCAATTTCGGCCAGTTAATGATACGGAATTTAAATAGCAAGCAGAAAATTCTTGTTACGTACAACCAAGAAGTATCTAGCAGTAATTCTTTGTAGGTGCAGACTCATCACAGTAAATGGCAAAAAAGTGAATCTGCTCCAGGTATCTGTTTTGCTTTTGGTTAGAGAAAATTGCCACAATTCTACTTCTTTATTATATAGCTTTCTCTTGTTAACTGGTGTACAGTTACTGATTAGGAAGTTAGATGAAATTAAAAAATGCAATGTATAATAGATATCAGTATGAATTAGTATAGTACAAAGTGCTTATCTCAGCAGGTGTTTGTTAATGGAAGCATTTGCTTTGTTGCTGTTGGAATACATGAGTAGTGATACAATGCTTTGTGAAACACATATTAATACTTTTATCAAAATACAAATACAAGATGTTTTACTCTGATTTATTCTGGTTTAGGAATTAGAGAAATTAAGCTTCCTTTTCTTTTAATTATACCTCACAGAGAAACAGTAATCTCTTAATCTCTACAAAGCTTCTCTTTTTTAGTTTCCCCACTGGTATTTGCTGACACGGAACCTGCAGAGCCTGCAGTAGGAAATGTACTCCACAGCTCATGGGGGCTGTGCTCAAAAAGCAAAGGCCAAATTTTGCCTACATCTGTGAAGCTTGCTTTGACTTCAGGGCAGGCAGTCAGTACTTGGGCTACACAAGAAATTGATCTGTCAATTCAGTGACTGACTTAAAAATAAATAAATTAAAATGGTTCCATTTGACAAGAAACAGATCGCTCCTTGCTCCTTCTACCTTTTTTCCAGCTAATCAAAGAAACATGCTCAATCCAATCAAAAATACATTTTCAGGCGTTTTAGACAAAAGCAAAATCTAGATTTACAGGAGGATGTAGCTGCTATCGCAAAAGAGATGCTGTGGTTTTCTTCTACATGTTGGATCAGAAACAGTCCAAATCTCTACCAATTTTAACATGATGTACGTTTCCCCCCTAACTTAGAAGAAAATGTCCAAACTATGGAGCTGTATGTTATTACAGAATGTCATGCTTTCAGTTGGAACAGCTCCACTATGTATAAAATGCTTAAGCATCTGTTTTGGTCAGCAATGCAGAAAGTAACTCTGGAGCCTCCTACTTAGTGCACTCTCTGGGGGTGCCCAGGTTCCTGTATTAATGGATATCTAAGTTCTCAATAGCAAAAGAGACCAAGAGGGAATCAAAAGAATGTAACTCCCATGGGCTGAGGTAAGAACACAAAACCACTACTGCTACCACCAATAATAATAATGATAAGGGAAATAACAAGGGAAGAGAATACAACTGCTTACCACCCACTGACCCATACCAAGCCCAACAGAGCAGTGAACCCACTCTTCTGGGTTCCTGCCACCAGTTATTGCATCCTAGGCATGAGGTGCTGTGGCATGGAACACCTCTTTGGCTAGTTTGAGTCAGATGTCCTGTCTCTGCTTCCTCCCGCCTTCTCATCCTCCCTGGCAGAACATGAGACTCAGAAAGTCCTTGGTCACACTAAACATTTGAACACTAACTAAAAACATCAGTGTTATCATTGCTGTTCCCAGGCCAAAAGTCAAAAACACAGCACTGCACCAGCTACTAAGAAGGAGAAAAAATGACCGCTACTGTGGAACCCAGGATGCTCCATAACTATTTTTTGGAGGAAGAAGTATTTAATTTTAAAATTATTAACCCTGACCTGGAAGATGGGTTTTACTTTTTATTCCAAAATCTAGTGTACAGAGATATAAGTGTGAGGTCAGTCAGGAGAGATCTTACCAGGTTGAAAGCCAGAGCGTCACTTCACATGGATGAAGATGTAGGCATCTGTCCTGTCAAATTTCACCTTATTTTTGTGTGCCCTACAGTGAGGAGTATGCTGTAATTAGGATCCTTGCAGAAGGGACATCAGAACCTGGCAAAAAAAGGAAAGGGTCATAGCCAGAACCAGTGCAGGCTTGGAGTTTCTTCCTTTAATTCTAATAGAAATCCGCTCAAGCATTAAGATAACCAAGAGGAAAGGATCAGAGCTTGGGGAAAATATCGCATCATATGATTCAGCCACCCCTGTTACAAGCAAAACATGTTTACTTTTGCTGTCACATGAGTCTCATCATACATTATCAGTTATTCTGTATCTCGCAATCACAGATGCTTACTGCTAATTGCAGCATGTAGTGTGGTACTAGAAACCTGTTGTTTTAAAAGAGAAAGCCTGTAGGTCTCCACTGATTAGGTAATGTATGTGAACAGCACTTCTGTTCAACCAAAAACGTAAATTTTTCTGTGGACTTGCCTTGAGTTTAGAAAGGAAAATAAATGTCATTTCCAGTCTAAGTATTTAATATATTTGAAATGTATGGGGAAACCCTTTTTGGTCATGAAGATGATATTATTCTGCATTAATATAAGTTTAGCATGCTGAAATTTTAATTGTTGCAGAATTCTGTACTCAGGTATCCATATGCTATTTTTGCTTTTAACTGCAGTAAGTGGGCACAGTGCATCTCTTAAATATTCTTGTAAGGAGTAAGGAGAATTGGCTTCTGAGATATTCTTGAACTTAAACTTGATCACTAAAGACAATATAATTGGTGGCACAGAAGCATTAGTATTTTATCTATTCCTTTGCTGAAATAAGTTATTGCAAAATGTTACCTAGTAAGTTGTCTAATGCAGTGCATTGAAGTCAATGGACCATCATGATTTTGGTAAGGTAGGAATTTAGAATACTGAGTGTCTGAAAAATCATGAGAGATTCCAAATGGAGAAGCTGTCATTTTATCAGTGGCAGAAGGAACTCAATTAAAAACACTTTCTTTTGGTTCCTCAAAAGTGGCCACTGGAAAAATTTTATCAGCTTGCTATGTTAGGTCAAGTTTGGATGCAGTATTCATGTTTAAAAACATGAGTGCAGAGGAGTGCTTAAACTACAAAACCAGTTATTTCAAAACTATATTCTTAAATTCATAAAAATAAAAGCAGTTTTACTTTTTAGAAAAGCTTCTGAACTGTGGTGTTTAACATTGGCATCTCAGTTTGGTCAATTAATTTAACATGACAGTATGACAGTTAGTTTAAATCTTGTTATAGCATAATTTCCCCAGCCTTTTCAGGTGGGTGGCTTCTCACCTAAAGCCACAAGCCACTTGCCTACACTTGCTGAAAAAATCTGATGATAACTCCCTAAGTAATTCATCTACTTACCTTGAAAAAGGCAGTGGTGTAAAGGAAAACATCCTCGTGAATGTTCAGCTCCTCACACCAGAGCTGGTGCTTCATTGGTGCATTAGGGTTTTTTGCATAGTGCCCTGGAACTGTTCTTCCCATTTGCAGCAGGTGAAAAATGGCTTAAAGCGGTTTGAAGATTTTAAGGGCTTCCTCTTTGAGTTGGTTTGTTCCTGTTGGTCCCAATCGTTCTCCTTTCCTTACAGAAGAATTGAAGAGAGCAGGAGCTTAGGCATTCGTTTGAGAGCAGCAGGACAGCACTTCAGGCAGCTTTTGACTGTGCCTTAATAATGTGTGCATAGGGACACATAGGTTTGATTGTTGTCATTCTTTGAGCAGGAAAGTAGAAGAAAGCTGGTTAGCTTCTTGTAAATATAATAATTTTTATAGCATACTGAATCATGCAAAATCTCAGTGATTCCCTACTATGGTTAGGGGTTTCTGAAAAAAATCCTTAAATGTTCAAATATATATCTTCAGTTTTTGAGAAATGTACATTATTCTGCTAACTATTTTTCATCCCATACTTGGTAGGCCTTCTTTTTTTGGTCTTTGTGTATGTACTTATTTGCAAATGATCAGCAGAGTAATTAATTTCTGAAGGTTTAACCTCATCTTATCCAGTAGATCCTGAGATTTGTCATGGTGTTAGCTCAGTAAGGTACGGGGAAGGCTTCCAGAAAAGGTTGTGTGATATTGCCAAGCAGGGCTTTGCTGTTGAGATTGTTTATCCTATAGAGCTTAGGTAAATGTTAATAGGACAGAGGAAACTTAATTCCCTGGGAAAGTGTTTTTGTCACATGACATTGAAAGGAGTTTTATCACCTGAATCTAAAGAGAATTGTGCTATCATGCTTTATTTAATTGTTCTTTAAATTGTGAAAGAAAACTCTATTTTCAGTTAATTGCCAAGCAAAATCAAATTTTTTAGTTTGCTTAAAACTGGGCACATTGTATTGGTTCTGTGTTTGCAGAGAATATTTCCCTGGTTTTATGTAAAAGAAATATGTTTCTGAAATAGTACGCTGCATAGTAAGACAGTGGTAGCATCAGAGTTCAGCCAGATCTTGCTCCCCTTGATGTTGTGGTGTAATGCCATTCTGATGCTCTATCTTTTATTTTATAGAAGAAACCCTGGTCTTGCCTCACAGAAATATTGCTGCTGCTCCTTTAGTTTTTTGCAACATAGCTCTTACATACCTATTATTTTCTTAGAAAAGCTTCTAATTCCCTTCCATTCATGTTATTTATTCTTTCATATTTTTGGACTGTCTCTTCACTGTATTAAATCATGAGTGATTTCTAGTGTTTTTGAACATTACTGTGTTCATGAGCATGACTGTGATGCCCTATTGCACAAGGGTTCCCTTCCACCTTGCGTTCTTGGGTGTAGCACAAGAAATTCAGCTTCCCTTAGCCAAGGGGTGCAGCAGAGAAGGAGGGCTGAGAGCTGGATGACAGCAGTACCAGCTCTCACTGGGCTTTTGCCAGAGTCACCGAGTGGCTTGGCCCAGACCCGGCTCATAGCAGAGCTCAAGCTTGCCCATGCTGGCTGGCACTCAGCAGAGAGAGAGATATAGTTACCTGGTGGCAGTATGCAAAAATGACAGAGGAGAGCATAGGGTAGATTTTTGGGAGCAAAAGTTTGTGCCAAAATTGCACCCTTACCAACGGCAGTGTTCAGACTTAAAAACCAAAAAAATAAAAAAGACATAAATCAAAATTAAAAACTAAAAGAAAGAGAAGAAAGGAATCCTCTTTCATTGTATAATAATGAGCTGTATCAAAATCCATAAATTAGGCACAACTTTAAAATCACATATAATTTCAATTACAGCCATCTGTTTCTCCTAGGAAGAATGAAGTGAGGTCAACAACTAAACGTTTTACAACCATAAAGATTCTGGGATGCTTTTTAATCTATATACATATGTGATTTGTAAGAAATCTATTTATATGTAAAATTTCTCATTTGAACATCACTCTTTTTATCATGCAAACACCAAGTTTTTTTGGAAGCTACAGGCTACGAAGAGAAGTGAATACACATATTCAGCCTAATGCTACTGCTCTAATTTTAACCCTCTGGTATTTCTATCCTCATGAAGAAAAATATCTGCATCATTTCACTTTCAAATATGTAGATAATAGGGAATAGATAGGCACAGATTTTCCCCAAGACAAGTATGTTGTAAAAGGAAACCTTTGACAGAAATAAAAATTTAAACCTTAGCAGAGGTTTTTGTGAGAAGATGGACAGGAGAGGAGTGTTGTATGCTGAGCCTCAAGGTGGAAACTTATTTAAATATTTGAATTATATGTAATCATAACCTGCTCTAGTTGTAGGGGGTTGGACTAGGTGATATCCAGAGGTCCCTTCCAACTCTGATGATTCTGTTTTATTTGACTGCTTCTTTCCTTCTCTCACAAAGTACTGTTCACAGCACTGAACAGAGAATAGCGCATTCAGCTGTGAATGTCATCTTGTAACCCTGATGAGGGCTGTATCCAAGATCATGGAATCGCAGACTGGTTTGGGTTGAAAAGGACCTTAAAAATCATCTAGTTCCAATATCCCTGCTATGGGCAGGGACACCTTCCACTAGATGTGGTGTATGTAATTTTACAACTTATTTTAATAAAGCTGATGACTTCACTGATAAGTTGTTTAGTCATACAGAATAATGTGGAAATTCATTTTACATTCATCCTTAATGTATGATATAATATATTGACCCTCCTTGAGCCTGCAGGCTGCTTGAATTCCTTGTATATGAGAAGGTGAGCAAAGACTTTAAGCTTGCACAACAATAAATCAAGCAAGAAAAATAAAGCAGAACCTCTTCACATACTTGATCCTAAAGCCTTCATGCACAAATATAAAGCAAATTACTGATCTAAATGGTTAATATCAGGAAAAGTCTGTTAATACCTGTTGTATAAACCCCTAATCTTTACAGTTGTTAATGGGAACTGGACTGCATGTACAAAAGACTGCTCTTCGCAGCAATGCCGTTATTCACATCAATCAAGATAATCCCACAGTAAAACCTTGCTAAAGAGGAAATGTGGCGTGTTTGGATAATGTCAGTGAATAGAAAACATGTCCCAGAAAATGCCATGCAATGCAAGTTTAAATATTAATGCACACTTTCTTAGCCCTTTTCAACTGAGAGTCTCAAGTTATTTACTTGGACCTCAAGGGCTGAACTCTAATTTCATTTCCAGATGTGAAACAACAGAGATTCCTGTGTTTGAAAGCGAAGTATAGTTCTGAGCTGTAAAAGTTCACAGCTGCTTTCTCAGAAAATACAAATACTCAGTCTACACAGGGGTAAATTGAGTCACACAATAGGAAAATTATTTGAATATGAACATAGTGAACCAGAGCACATCACAAACCTCATTCTCTGCTTACCACTTTCTTCTTCCTGGCCAAAGGAAACACACTGCTGGTTCAGATTCATTCTGTCTTAGGCTGACAGCATATTTGATCATAACTCATCAGGGAGGATAATTTCATGCTTTATACTATGTTATAAATTAAATCCCTGGAAAATTTTCATGGGGTATATGGTAAGTTCTGGAGAAACCATTGAAAAAGAATTGCCTCTGTAAACAATTGTGTCCTTATTTTCCACTCTAGAGTAATGCTAATTGAATATGATTTGGACTTGAAGGTTGGCACTCTGACTGCTAATCACTTGGGAAAATACAACACATTGCTCTCTCAAGTGTTATTCCTCTGCTGTTTCTCAGGGCAATCAAAAATTAGCTCTTCTCATGTACTCATGAGGAAGATAGTATTAAAAAAATATGTGAAACAATTATCTTGGCTAATTTGAGATGGCTACAGTTTAAAAGTCTGGATCTCAGCTGGTTCTTGTGATTACACTAGACTGAAGTATGCTGCCCTGTGAAATGCATTTTTCACTGATCCATCACAGATGTAAGACTGCAAACTCAGATGACTATGTTGTAGCTATCTGAAGTTAATGAGAGGCATCTCACCTGTAGTTAAATTGAGCAAGTCATGACTTTCAGCAGAGCTTAACAGAATCAGTGCTTTTTGAGCTAGATTGAGCAGTGCAGTAGTTAAACCCCACAAAAAAACAATGGGCATGGAAGAAATATAAGGGCAAGTGTGAAAATGTAGTAAGAGCAAAGTACACGCTAGCACGTAGGATAAAAGCCCAAGTTTCAGTGAGAAGGTGATTAGGTTTCCTAAATAGAACCTGGCACAGTTATGTTTTATCAGAATAAGCACAGTTTCAGATGAGAGTTCACTATTCAATAAGCCATCAGTTCAATTCAACTGCATGTGATGCTGTGTGATTTTGAGGAAACAGCTGAAACCCTGGATAATCAGTTAGGTGTTCTTAACTGTGCAAGGAAGAGTGAAGAATTATGCCATGCTAAAATGCATCTTTAATGAACGGTTGCTTGGAAAGTCAACACATAGGAAAGGGGGTGGGGTTTTTAGGTTTTACTGTTCAAAGTAAAAAAGCTTGTGTCTGATGACCTCCTTTCCAGAAGAAATTGCACAAACCATTTTTTATGATAATTTAAAATGAAGAATAATATATAGTTTGTTACAGGCATAAGCACCTAAGCTAAACTACAGTTCAGTAGTTTGTTTTAATTTAGAACAATTATGATTTGAAATCTGTATAGTACCCTAAGAATAGAGGTGAGGAAAATATTATTTTGGCAGCGGACTGAGATGTAGGGAAACTGCTCTTACTTTGTGGTTCACTTTCTTTATGTTAAACTTATATGAACAGTATGTACTTGCCCTAGATGGTCACAGAAGGATGTAGGAGCTCCAATGCCATCAAGAACACCCAAAATGTGGGGGGAAGGTGGTGTTGTGTGGGGATATGCTGATCACATATAACCACTTCTGATAAGTGGGAGCGGACATGAAAGGTAAATCGTGTCTTGTGCTCTTCTTTGAAGAGCCTCATTGATTTGAGCTTTTTCTGTGCTAGCACACTGAGCAGTGCCAGGGCATGTTCACCAGTCCTCGAGACACCAGGAAGCATCTGGCCACGCTATTGAACACTCTCAGAATCCAAAAGAGGAGGACTATGTCCAAACTGCCCATGGGAAGAGTCCTAACCTGACACACTGCATCACAGATGGCACTGCCTGGAGAGTGCCAGCTTGCCTGTGCCAAAGGTGTGGCAAGGGCTATTTTAATGATTTGATAAACTCTGGAGAAAGAAATTCTTGTGCACGAAAATGTTCTTTGGCACCTCAGTTTACTGAAATAGCTATAGCACTGGTGAACTAGGAGTTCCTCTGTCCCTTGTTGAAAGATCCTTTAGGAAACTAAGCTATTGTGAAATAAGAGGAAATGTTTTTAGTCAAGTGTCACTGTTCCTTAATCATAGTAATTACCAGTTGTGGTGATTAATGACTGGATTAAAGGTGAGGTAGAGGTTTACGAATAATGAGAGGTTTTACTATAGATGGATGTAACTAAATAAGTGAGGATGTGCCTGTTAGGAGAAACAGAGGACACAAGGATACAAGAAATAGAGGGATCAATAAAAACATGTAATTACAAAGGTGTCCATAAACAACAGTTTACTTAAGAAAGAAAAGAACCTACATGTCTGTTTTCTAGGAACAGATCTAAAACAAGCAAAAGGATTATTTTGTTTTTTTCACAAAATTCTAAATTAAATTGTGGGACTTGGTGCCAGATGAATGGATACTTCATGGCAGATAGGCAGTTCAGGAAATCCTTAATGTTCTGACTGCCAGAAGCAGTGAATGTTTGCTGAGAAGAGTCAGTCTGGCCTTCCCTTGTTTCTTCTGTGCCGCCTAACCATTGGCTACTGGTTGCAGTTGGAGGCAGATTTAGGCAGTATTTATTTTTCTGTACCCCAGTTCATGTCTGTGGAGATCATAAAGGAAATGGGCATTTTATTCTTTTCCTTTATCACCTGTTTGTCAGCAGCCCTAAGATGGTTTTAGTACTCAACAGAGCAAAGGAAGCATTTGCAAGAGGCATTGGAGCGGAAGTTATGACTCTGAAGCATTTGTTTTCCTCATTATGCTAATTCCTCCATTATCTCTGGGGTAGTGCATCATCTTGCTCCAGGTGAATTTAGATAAGTCCCACATTCAGCCTTAATTCCATTGTTCTTGGGTCCACAGTCTGTAAAACTGGGATGCTGTCACAAAAGGTAATGATGGCAAATATGCCATCTGTGAGATTCTCAGCTTGTATTACAATAAAGGCCATCAAATTAGGTAGAAGAATTCTTCATAACATGGGTTTCTAGATACTGTGCCATGATATGTAATCAGGGAATAAATCATGCAGTCCAGCTTTTATGCACTCAGGCACCAAAAGCAAAGAACTCCAGGTTCATCCCTTGGAACCTAAGTAAGTGCAGCTGTTCTGGTGCTGCTGACACAGTGAGGCTTTTAGCTCATACATACATCACTGCAAATTGTGGATATTTTTCACCTCTGCATTTTTGGTCACTAATTTTTATTCAGGATCATGTGAAAAGTTTGAAGGTAGGAACCTTGTGCACCAGTTTTGCCAGTTATAAAGCAAAAATAATTTTCATTTTGCAGAATGTTGTGATTGTTCAAGTTACTTTGAGATTTATAGATCAAAGGCATCATAAAAGCACAAAATATTTCTGTGTTCAGTAGATACAACATGAAGGATCTGTAAAATGGTGCACAGAAAGTTAAATCAAAAATGGAGTTTTGAGCAAGTGCATATGTGATTTCTATAGGCAACTGCCATTATCCTCTGTGTGAGGCAAAAGTATTACCAAATTATTAAACTAATTATAGATATTAAATATCAGTCTTCAAACCCTCTGCTTCCTTTTTTCTTCCTTTGAAGGCATTTTATTAATGTGGATACCTATAAAAACTTCTAATTTGAATAATTTAGAACTTTGCATATAAGTTTATTTCTTTTCATGTTACTGCAGTGTCGTCTTTGGGCTTTTAATTGATTTTTTTGTTGTTGTTGTAAAACACTTTGAAACTTCTAAAACAAGCTGCATGAAAAGAATAAATAATGACACAGTCATAAGGGAAAAAAAGCAATATTTTATTAAAGAGAATCTTTCACAGAATTAAATTCTGTGATTTTAGTATTTTCTGAGCGATTACAATAGCATTAGTACCAGGTTCTTATGAAAGTAATGTATCTGTATCTATTGAGCAGGCATGGAAAATGCTGCAAATACATGCCTTTGATCTAAATGACAGAAATGAATTTGCTAAGGACACGGTAACATTAAGCTTGTTTAAACTGACCCATATTGCTTGAAGTGCAGGTAGAGTATTTCTTCTTTTGATCAGGCCATTTGATTTAAAATATAAATGAAATTAAGTTATGTGCATATTATGTGTAATGTAATTTGGCACATTAACTCTTACAGATATAGGTTAATATTTTATTTGCATATATCCCCTAGATTTTTCCCGTTCTAAATTTGAATTTATCACGAAACTGCAGTCATGACTTTCTGCTAGACATGGACACACACAATGAAGTTTTCAGTCAGAACTACAGTGAGAAACTCCACTCATGCTGCATTTGCTAAGCCTTTTGGTAGCTGCGTTGATAAGGTGGAAAGAAGTTCCTGTGTGAGTAGATGCAAATCTCATGCTTGGCTGGTATTTTGTTATCTAAGAATACGTTGATCCTGAGTGGCATCAGAGGATCTTTACTTTCAGGGTAAAGAAGTATTTCTGTTCTTCTCTTTTAAAAACATCCTACATCCTTTGGTAGAATTACTACTTTCTTATCATTATGGGGAGCTGAAATAAATGTGTTAATGTTGTGATTAAAGTTACTATTTCATAAGGTTTTAAACAGTTTTTGGAAAATGTTCATGAATATTCAAAGCTTTAAAAAAGAAGTCATAGGTTTGTGTCTAACATTCAGTCAGACGCTTTTTAGTTTCGCTTTTCATAGATTTGGAAGTTTCAGATGTGCTTTCTAGTTTGAAGCAGTCATAGATGCCTTCAATCATTAGATAAAATTAAAATATAAAAACAACATCAAACTTGCATTCATTTTCCCTCACATATCCAGGCTCTAAGATTCTCAAATAAAATAAATCACATATGAAAATAACAGAAATATTCATTCAGTGTTAGTTTGTCATCAAGCTACTATGATTGATTTTCAGCAGGGACTGCTGTGTTTACTGCTTGGTAGACTACTGGAGGAGTTGGTCATCTAGATTTCTAAAGAGCCATAATATTTTAAACTCCCTGGAGAAAGGAAGCGAACTAATTCTGAGCAGTAGACTGTCGTGTGAAAGCTGATATGTTTGAAGAAGATGCCTCCATCATCTGACCTTTTAGCTGACCTCTTCTGAACTACTTCTTGCCTGTTGAAATGCCCAGCATGTAGAGCTGCCACTCTAGCATGCTGAAAGATTCTTGAGCTGTCCATTTACACATTTTGTCAGAGCATTCACAATACCTTATTGTAGGTTTGGGCTTAAACACCTATTAATAAGTTTGTCTTTTTCAGGTTTCCTAGGTAGCCTGCAGAGACTGGGATGCTCCTCCAGGGAACAGTTCAGAACAGGAATCTCTTTTTGACCGTACAAGTGCAGCTCATAGTGTGTCCGGCTTCGTACTTGACTAAGTGGCTGGGTTGAGTTATGTTCAGAAAAATTATTCTTCTAGCAATTCCAGTGTGAACTAGCCTGTCAGGCTGCAGGACTGTTACTTTTCTCCACCTTTGTACCACTCTTTTCTTGTGTGTAGGGGGTGCCACGTCTGTGTGCAATATTACATTTTGCAGACCTGTCGTGTTAAATATTTGTGCAGACACTTGAGGTTAAGATGATATAGCCTTGATCAAAACAATCATAAGGACATTCATTAGCCTAATGAAGCCATGACAGTATATCTGTGGGGATGGTACTGCAGCAGTGTCAACGTGAGTTTGCTCTGAAATTGTTTTGAATTATTTTTGATTAGTAATATGCAGTCCCCAAGGCAATAAAAAACTAATATTAGAGATACAAAGCTACATTGCTGAGAGAATACCAGAGCAATATAAGAAGAGACGCTTCTGTAAGACTTGATTTGTAATTATGGATCATAAGATACTGTCCTCAGTTCCTACATACATAATTAACAAGTGAAGCTTGAGTAAGTTTTTCAACCAATAAAGACCATTGAAACCACTGAAATTGGAATTTAGGGGATTATCAGCACAGTGATTTTGATGAAATGGCTTTTCAGTATTTTTTAATGGAAGAGGCAGGAAGGAGTTCTTATACCTAGAAAATAACAGTTGCATTTCCACCTGAGAACTTTTATGGGAAGGTACAGTGAGATACAAAGCTTAGAGTAAGCAAAACCTAAGTGGGATTTAATTTAGTAGACCAAATAAACTGTAATCTCCTCATATTTGAACTGAAATAACTTAGCTGCCATTCTGTTTAAGCCAAACACACTTTGTGTTCTCTGATTATACGTATAAACACAAAAGAAACAAGACAACAGAAACTAAGGAAGCAAAGCTCCCAAATATCCAAGGTCTTTGAAAACTTGAGGCAAATTCTGCAATGCTTTTTCACAATGAAGTATTTACTTAATGCTTTTCCACAGGCTGAAAGAACTTCCATACTGGTTTTATCAGTTTTCAGTACACAGTGGTTTTCAGAAGACCTCAGTTCTTGCTCAAAGTTTGTTGTACGTAGCATGCATGCAACAGAGAGATAAAATTCCAACAATAAGCGTGCTCCATCCTTGTTTACTTTTTTAAGCAAAACTGATATAAAGGGTATTACTTGTTCAGAAAATCCTGTGCTGTGAGATTAATGAAAGAGATATCAGCTGCATGGTTAACGATTTCCTTAATGATCAACCAACTGTTTACAGTGGTCTGGGAAGGAGGATGTGAATAGTGAAGCAGATGAATAACTTGGGAAAGGTTTTCAAAAAGTCTATTGAAATTCATAAACTTTTTTCTTGGTATTTTCCAAGAAGCACTGAATGTAAAAAAATACTTAATTTCATAACCTAAAATACTGTAAATATTAACTGATCAGACTGGTAAAGTATTAACTAAGTCAGTAAGTCTCAAATCTATAAGTCATTTGTCCAGAAAAATTTGAAAATGCAAATCTTATTTTAATTTTTTCTTGAAGAATCAAAAGAGAAAAGATGGAGAGAATGGCGGGCAGCAGATGGGCCTCTCTTCATATTTAAGCTTGAATGATTTGAATATTTCCTGGGGGTCTTCAGAACTCTTCTGAAGAGTTTCAGATGTGAAAATAGAAACAACTGAAGGCCTACTATAAAAAGAATAGCCTGTGTAGTTTGTGAACTTGACAAAAGAGGATAGACTCACCTCCAGTGACATGGGACTGACGGATTCCGCTGGCAGCCAGTGACTTGTGTGACGTGACTAGATAATGAAGGCTTTTATACACTCCCCTGCCTATTTCAGGGCCTAAAAACGAATTTTGGATCACAGGCCAATATTCAGGGCTAAGCATCCAGAGATGGATTCTCTGCTATTTTTAAGAACTCTTGAGAAGGTATTTATGCATGCTCTTTGCTTAAGTGGTGAAGTCTTCTGTTCGCTTTAGTGAGCAAGGGGATAGTTATTTCTGTGATTTTTAATGTAATCTTAGAAAATATAACTGACAATGATAACCTCAGTGAACCATCCTGAAGACGACAGGTATTCATTAAATGATTACCATTCTTTGTAGTGCATTAGCACAAGGAACCTTAGCAGTGGACAGTGAAGCCTTTCTGCCACATAGGAAAAAACTTGCCAGTACAAAGACCTTCCAATTTAAATTCTCAACATGATACAACAGTTGGATACAGAAGATGAAAGAGCAGGTAAAATGCTATAGGGGTTCTTTTTGGTAGTATTTCATATTCTTTAACTAGGAACATACAGATCTTCAAGAGTATTTGGCAGATTTTAAAATATGAGTACTATTAAAAAAAATTCGTGGATTTCAGAGAAACTCAGCCTGTTGGAGTCATTGTATTGCCATGAGATCAAGCTAAAAAAGTCAAGCTCTTATGTATTGACTGAGCAAATATTTCATTCTGACTAATCAGAGTATTGTTTCAGAAACATTAAAAAAACCTTGCTAAAAGCCATGTCATTTATTATTATCATTAAAAATATTGGTATTGTTTCTTTGGAATAATTAAAAACATAGCAATTCTTCATAAGATAAATGGGTAGGATTAAAAATAAGCGCATACAAAGCTGTTCATCAATTAAATAAATCAGCCCATGCTATGAAAACTCCATTCAAAGATACCTTAGAGATTTAGTTAATATCAAGGCACTAATTATTGCAGGAACGCTGATTGCTTGGACACAGTGAGAAGGAAATCTTGGAAGCATTGTCTAGACGAGGCTAGAGGCTTATTTTTTTGTTAAAACACAAGGGAAATAGTATTCACACCAAGACATTCTGTGATTTTTCATTTTTTGGGGGCGATTCTAATATATCTGTGCAAAAAACCAGATTATCCTGTATAATAGCATACAGGCATAGGATGAAGTTGTGCCTGTGTCAGCTGTGCTGTCACCCCCTGCCGCCCCCCTCAAAAAAAATCCCAACCCACCACACTTTAAGTGTTGCATTGTTTTTAGGCTATTTCTTATGTAAAAATCTGGTGGAATTTTACGTGAAAAAGGAAGAGCTGCAGAACTTTTCCACCAAGAGGGTGAATGATTAATAGTTACCTACCACTGCAGGCACTAAAGCAACATTCAGCTGTCTCCAAGCTGCCACAGACCAAGCCAGCTTTAGGAAAGGGATGCAGCATGGCTGAGCTAGTGTGTTGTGGAGCTTGTTCTTCCCTGTGAGGGTGTTGAGGCACTGGCACAGGGTGCCCAGAGAAGCTGTGTCTGCCCCATCCCTGGCAGTGTTCAAGGCCACGTTGGACAGGACTTGGAGCAAGCTGGTTTAGTGGAAGGTGTCCCTGCCCGTGGCAGGGCGTTGGAACTGGATGAGCTTTACGGTCCCTTCCAAACCCAAACAATCTATGATTCTATGATGGTTAGCCTGGATGACCAGGCAATGCCAGACTGACCAGACAGCAGTGCTGTGCCTTGGCAGCAGAGCAGCTGCCTCCAAGATGAAGGAGGAATTGGTGCTGTGCAAAAATGACCCCATGCAAAAGGGAGCTGAGCAAAAATGACCCTGCCAGCCTGCTCATGGGTGCTGCTAGGGGCCTAGTAATCCCTGTCCCCAAGCACTTTGCAGATGCTTTCTGTTCTCTGTGTGTGCCTCAGGCCCCAGTTATCTCTGTGTGGAGGTATCTCCCCAAGACCCTCTTGACACAGTGACCGCTGAGGAACTCAAGGAGACTAAATTTTTTCTGCTGAGCAGATTATGAATAGAGTTGCGTATTCACTTAAAATGAAAACCAGCTCACTTACCCAAGTGACAGAGGACTAAGCTGGAAAGCCAGAGAGCTTATTTGCTTTGTCAGGTTATCCTCATTATCATTGCAGGGTTAGTAAATTATAAATATCTACCCATTAGATGAGGAAAAGTCGTACTTTAAACATGAGCTCTATTCTTTCCGCTGGGCTTGCTATTTTATTATTTCTAACTCTGTAAACTGTAGGATTTCAAAAGTAAGATGTGTTCATAGTTGATGTAACTTTACAAAGCAAGATCTCTGGTACTGCATCTAAACAGCAGTGCATGCGCAACTCCTGCTTTGCAGGTTTAAGTATGTACTCCACTGTGCGCAGCCTCCAGACTGAAAGAGACTAAAATTTAAGATGGAAATATATTACTTCCCCTTACCCATTCTCCAGCTCAGTTTTCGTGGGAATGAAAGACAGCTGCTTAACCTGGGAGGCCCATGGTGTGTGTGTTTGAGGGAACAGGGCTGTTGAGCTTCGCTTCTCTGCAGTCTGTGCATTGGAAAAGTGTCTGCCATGAAGTATGTGTTTTCTGAAAGGTCTGCAGAGGTACTGATACATGTCTAAACAGGGATATAAATAGAAAAGCAGGTCTGGTAGTGTGTGCAAGCTTTAGTTGGCAAAAAAATACCCAAAAGGCACTGAGAACAAAACCAGCTTTTCACTGCTTCAAGCCTGATGCTGGCCAGAGTCCAGACAGATCGCTACTGCTGGCAGAAGTTGGAGCTGTGTGAAGTCTAACTTAAGTGGTGTGTGCTTGCTTATAGTCCTGGACATCATTTTTGGGAGTTGCAGGTCATCCAGATTTGAAAGTGTCCATCAGATGATTTCTCTTGGCTTTTTTTCTTATGCTGGTAGCTAAGAGTCAGTATGATGTAAGAATAATTTTGAAATTCTTAAACAATTTGCCCATAAGTTCAGCTTTTTCAGTGAGACCCTTAATTTTGGTAAATTTGGTAAATGGTAAATTTTGATTGCATTTTGCGTCTTAAGTTTAATATTACTGACTTAAAATATCCTCTGGGGAGGAATTAGCTGTTGTTTTCCATAAATATATAACCCATTTTTAAATTACATGTTTACATAAAGATATTAAAA